>JAODAL010026517.1:0-56663 GCA_025379985.1 Phyllomedusa bahiana | reverse complement strand
ACTCATACGGGGGGCAACGCTACCCTGTCTTGACTTGTATGGGGGAAGGCGGGATTCTCACATTTCCCTTACACTCTGCTTCACACGACATTTTTTCTTTTGCTGCTCACGGGGGCATTTAAACCTGGGGTTTTTAATAGATGACGGACGCCCCCGGGGGTCTCACTGCACCCACTTAACCCGGCCCTGGGTCATACTGCGGTCCGGGACAGATATAGTCTATGTCCATGAAACAAAAATTGGGGGTTGAAAGATCCTTTTTCCGGCATTTTTTAAATCGGGGGTCAGAGAAAGTGCTACACAGAAAGACACCGCCAAAACTACACATACCTAACTCAGAGAATAGTGCTCAGCACAGAAGCCTGAACCCCAAAACTGTCACATAGCTCTATACTACAGAAATATGCCCAGCACAAACCCTGACACCCCAATGTACCAAGCTCTTACTACAGAGTAGTGCCACACAGAACCTGACACCGCCAAACTGTCACATAGCTCATACGCAGAGAATGTGCTCACACAGGACCTGACACCGCCAAAAACTGTACACATAGCTCTATACACAGAGAATATGCTAGCACGGGACCCTGACCCCCCCAAACTGTAACTAGCTCTATACTACAAGAAATAGTGCCCAGCGGGTTTGGGGGGCTCATGCTGCGTTCCAGGACAGGGATATTAAATGTCCTTCAATAAAATGATGGTTTCAAATCAACTGCCTTCTGGCCTTTTAATTTGGGGTCATGCAGGTTTAAGGCTCATGCTGTCTGAAAGACAGGAATTGAAGGGTAGTGATTTTTTTTTTCTGGGGTTTTTGAAAACCAAATGTGTTGCCAAAATTTAAGCACGTTTATTTGACTGTTGGGATTTAAATTTCCAGCTTCTCCAGCCCTGTTTGGTGTAATAATGAAGGTGTTGTTCCCCCCCTAGATTTTAATGGTCATCGCGCATAATCGGTTATCGATACGAAAATCGTCAAAAAACTGCCGAATGACTACGAAACGATGAAAATAGTAAAACAAAACCCTCATCACTAATATGATGCTACGAAAATTTTTGGGGCCTGCTTTTGGAATCTCATTTTTTAAGGGTTTGAATTTTAGGGGTCAAAATATGATAATTGGGGATGGGGGGTTAATAATTTAGGATGGGGTTTCCCATAATTTGGGTCTGGGTATGAAATTTTTAGGATTAGTGGGGGGTATGGTAATTTAAGGTTTTGGGGCAAAAATGTATGAACGTTTGGCATTTAAGGTATTTTAAAATTTGCCAGAATGTTGAACCTGTTCTTCGCGGGTCAAAATACAGTGCGTGTATCTAAAACGGCAAGTCAGCTCGGGCACCCCTTTAACCGGGTCTGGCGTCCAACTTTTTTCTGCCCCGGGGTTTGGCATCAAAAAACAAAATGTGTCTACTTCTAAAAATGGAGTGTTATCGCGCCAAAGTTTGGAATGCACCTGATCATACATCTATAGAACAGGTCTACTAAAGCTTTCTGATGCCAGATTTCCGGCACAGCCCCGTTCATACTTGTCGCCTTATGTCTGGGTATGATAATTTAGGGATTATGTCTGGGGTATGATAATATAAGGGTTATATTTGGGATAGAAGATATCATGTGTTCAAATTTTTTGTCCTATCAGTGTTCAACTGTTTATGACATTATTCATATTCTTTAACCTGGTTTGTATTTTTATTGAGGAATATATGCCATCTCCTGACCTTTACCGTGAACTGGTAATTATCATGCTTGGGAAGAGCAGTCAGATGTTTGCTATAGTGCCTGTTTTTTTATGCCCCATATTTTCTGTATCAATTTATCACTATTTTCAATTTTTCTGTGGATATGCAATAGAAACCTTTCATTGTCTACTGACAGTATAAAAAAAAACCTGTCCTATCATTTGATAGACACCCAGATGAACGACCCATCATAAGTCAATATTCTAGTACACATCCCTTTACTATAACAAACAATATACCTGTGTGTCCTTCACATTAGCATTAGAAATAAATTATGAAGATTCCTGTTAAATTCTAACTTTTAAGGTGTTTATCTGAACCCAAACAGTACCAGTTTTGATGTTCACATCATAACACCCTTGAGTAAAAGAAAGGTATAGTTTGTAGAAACAGAATCCATTGGGATCTCTACTTACTATCAAACCAGAAATGGAAAACATTTATTATCATTGTATAGCTATTATTTATTGCTTTTCCTGCATGAATGACAAAGAATCTTAAAGGGAATCTATCAACAATATTTTGCTCACTAATTGAAACCAGATACTGATACATATTCTTCTCTTTATAAACCTGTGTTTATTTACTGATTGTACACTTTTTAATGCTCTTCTGTATATGATTATGGTTGCAGCCAGAGGCTCTACTGACGCTACAGGTCTGGGGCCTTGAACAGGAGCAACTCACTGCCTTTGAAGGGGAATTTTTAGGCATGATCTTGACCCCGGGGGAAGAAGTCCTATGCAAGCGAGGAGGAGAAAACTGTGATACCCTATTGTGACTGGTGGTCCTGGTTATTTACAATTTGGGGGGGGTCATTTTCAGTGAATCCTGCCTGTGCTGATAATGGGGAGACTGCTGAAAAGCTTCTCTACAGAACAGCGAATCCAAAATTTTTTTTGGGGGTCTATTTCCAAATGAAAACTGCGATTTCGGGTTTTGTTTTTAAAAATTGAAGTGATAGGAAAAATAAAAAAAAAAATCTTAAAAAATTTTTTTTAACATTAAAACATAGGTTTTTTTTCTGATAAAACCATTCTCTTTAACTATTTCTCGGGAAACCTAATCAGTAAATAGGGTTTTAACCAATATTGTGAGGTGTAATGTAATATTTCAGGATCAACATGGGTTGTACTGTGTTACCAGGTGCTTGATCAGTATAAGTTTCCAATGATCTATCATGATTATCTGTAACAGCTGTGGGAACCATACCCTGGAGGCCAGAATAGGTGTGTTTGGCTCTATGATGCCTCCCATTCTCTTTGCCCTTTAACCAGTTACCCAAAAAGGAACGATGTATGTGACTTCCCCCGGGGTCCTAAGGTCTAGAAGGGGGTTATCATAAAACCCACTACATCAAAGGCTGGTGCCAGCTGTTAATTGCAGTTCAAACCTGCCAGTAACAGCAGGGAACTGAACCGGTTCCATTTCCTGCTGTTTAATCCCTTAAACAATTCAATATATAAAGGGGGACCCGATATTGGAAAATTATTCTTCTTTATTCCAAAAACCATACTTTCATACAATCAATAAAACATCGCATCTTATCATCAAAAGACTAGTAACTAGGTTGCATAACAGAAAAAACCTTTTAGCGCTTTACTGCTTTTGAGGGGCAGGATACATGGACAACCGGCCGGGGGAACCCGCAAGATTCAACATTTTAAGGGGTCAAACCCCCTTTTCTCAAGCTTTCTCAGCTTGAGAAAGAGGGGGGATCCCTTGAAACTTTCTCATTGGGCATTCACCCCGGCCGTTGTCCATGCTATCCTGTCCTACAAAAAACAGTGAAGCCACTAAGGGATTTACCTGTTTGCAACCTACGTCTACTAGTCTTTTGATATACAATGCGATGCTTTTTTTGATTTTATGAAATATTGTTTTTTTGGAATAAAAAGAATAATTTTCCTAATATACGGGTCCACTTTGTCCTATTGAATTGTTTGGACTAGGGGAATCCCAGGGAAGATCCCAAAGTGAGACCCAGGAACGTATAGGTTGCTTACAATTATATAAAGGCGGTTGTATATTTATCTATTTAATCCCTTAAACAGCCTTATGAAGGCTTCCATTGCTGTTAGGTCTCCTGTTCTACCACTTCTTACTGCAGACAAAAAGTGGTAAAACCGCCATCTTTGTTTACCCTTCTTCATTTTTTAAACAATGCAGAAGGGTGAACTAACAATTGTGCTCCCTAGTGGTTAAGTACTCTAGGGGGACTCAATGTAAAAGTAAGAAAAATAAGATTTTAAAGCGTAAAAAAAAGTAAAAATATTAAAAGTTCAAATTACCTCCTTTTACCAATTTACAAATAGAAAAAATAAAATAATAAAAAATTACACATAATTGGTATCACCACCCCCGTAAAACCCCCAATCTATAAAATATAAATATTTATCCAGAATGCTAAACACTATAGAAGAAAAAGAATTCCAGATGCCAAAATTGCTTTTGTTTTGGTCATTTCACGTGCACTAAAAAATGGAATAAAAAGTGATTAAAGAGTCGCATCTATCCCAAAATGGTGCGAATATAAAGAACACTTCATCTCGCAAACAATACACTATCGTCGGGGTCCATAGGGGAAGTAAAAAAAAGCTATTGGTCTCAGAAAATGGTTTTGCTGAGCAAATTTAGAAAAAAAACCCCCCAAAAAAACCCAAATATGTGTTTTTCAAAAACGTACCAACTCAAATTACGGGTAACCATAATTTATACTAAAGAGTAAACCTTAAATTAAATCCCGAAAATGGAGAAAAGCACTTTTTCAATTTACCCAATTAGAATTTTTTTTGTGGTTTCCATTATTCTATCAGGGTAAATGTAACACCAAAAAGTACATCACTCCTGCAAAATAAAAGCCTTTATGTCTATTAGATAAAAAAAAAAAATTAGGTTTTGGGAAGGGGCGAGGAAAAAAAAAAACTAAGACCATATTATTATACGGAAGGGGTTAAACATGTGGGAAAGGGGGAAATTTAAAGACTATTACCTAATACTTTGCTGTTCTGATTTTGCCCCCTTTCAGATGAGAGATCTTATCTTCTTTTTACCCGCTTCCCTATTACCATCCTCCTTTTTTTGCTCTAAAAATTTTTAGGAAAGTAGGTGAAATTATTATTGATATAACTTCCCCCCAATCACACACAATACTTTTTTTCAACTAAAAACTTTAACCCCCCCCCCCTTTGCCTTTGTCCCCTTGTCTTTGCTATTCAGACCCCTCCATCAACAATATCCCTGTGACAGGATCAGCTATGAATAGGAGAGCTGGAATGTCATCATTTTCTGTAAAAACCGCCCCAGTCTAAGCAGGATGAGGATTTGAAGCTGGGGTGTGAAAACAGGCTCGGAAAAGCAAGTGAGAAACCCTTTTTAACATCATTTGATGTGGATTTTTTTTGGATTTAAAAGGAAAATCTATGGCAAAATTCAAGCATTTCAGGGAACTTCTGATTTGGCTCCCCAAATGAATGCTGACAGAAGGGTTATATCATTCTTTGGCGTGAAGGGTGTTTGCTCTTTTCGCTGTTTCCTTAAATGTAGATGACACGTCATTATATAGGAGTGTAAATACTAATGTAAGAGGGAATTCTAAATGTAATTATATTAAGATTTTTTTAAATTATTTTAGCATTTTGAGTCCAAGAATATCAAGCTGCACCTCCGTCAAGAAAGCAAGGCATTTTATGTATCCACAATATATAAATCATAATTCTACAAAATACAAAGAATTATCAAACACATGTTAAGTCACTAAGCAGTTGTCAAAGAGTATTACAAATGTCATCTCAGCATTTCAATCTAATAACAAAAAGACAAACCTAATAAACACTGCAGTTAGTTACTCTCTTAGGTTTAGTCAGTGATGTGTGATGAAGTTGTTTTTCTTGCGGGGAAATTATCAAAATGTGTGTTAAGATCCTTGAAAAAGATATAAGTGGGTTAAATTTTTTTTTTCTTCTTTTTTGGGGAGAAATTTTATAGGAATTTATAGCAACCTATCACAGCACAGCTTTACCCCCTTACTGACATTGGACGAGTGAGTAAGTCCTAATGCCGAAAAGGGCATCAGAATAGTGGCTGAGCAGGAGTTTTGAACCCAGACTCATTTCTCACAGTTTGGGTGAGGCTCAGGCTGATGTAGTCTGACGCCTAAGTGGCATGGTGTGTGTGAAATACTGGCCGGAACGCTTTCCACTGCAAAGGCATTTCGCCAAAACCCCTTGTTGGCAAGCCGGGTTCTCCTAACTGGGGTGGGAGAGTGCTGCCAAGAGGCCACCACCTGTTTGGCTCAGGGTCTGCTCCAGGTCCTGCTGCGCTGCTAGCGACTGCCCCCCTCAATAGGCCGGGTGAAGGAAGCTGCTCATCAGGACTCCAGACTTAGGTTCTGGGGTGATGGAGCTGGTTTCTGCTCCACCCCCCCACCTTCCGCCAGCAGCCTGGCAGTAGTAGTAGTGAAGCGCTGAAGAACCCCCGGGCAGACCTGTCAGAGGAGACAATGCTGCACATAGGCAGCGCCAACTGACTACGGAGGATTTCCCTATAGTATTTGAGTTTGTCCCTCCTCCTCAATAGCTGGGGAAAAAAGGGTCCCATTTTGGACCATTAGCGAGGGTCCAATAGGGTGGAGAGCCAGAAGTCCCTCCCTCTGCCGGGTGCTGACTATTCGGCTGTCACTAGCCAGCAAATCAGCATGCTGTGGGCCATCTGCACAAGTGACTCCGAGGGCCTCCCCCGCCTCCATCTCCACTGTATACTGCCACGGTGCTTGCGGGTCATCTGCCTCGTCTTCCTCATCTCCATCTACCTCCTTCCAGCTGCTCCTGCTCCTCCTCTCTTGTCACCTGGGTAGAAAATCCCACTCATTTCACCAGACAATGCTTCTGCACCAAACTCCCTCCTCCTCCTCCATTCCAGTCCCCACCGGGCTCATGTGGCCGCGAGATGTAGTCCGCCATGTCTCCAGTCCCCTGCCCAGACAGATTTTTCAACATCTGTTCCAGGACATGAAGCAGTGGAATGACGTTATTCATCCCGTAGTCCTGGCAACTGACCACACATCGATTTCTTGCTGCATGACGTGGAGCAGTTCCTCCCCTGTGTGACTTTGTTCGCCGAGGCAAGCCAGGTGTAGAACTGCATGACACCGCTGTGCCCTACACATGTGGTATGATGGAGCAGTACTTGTGGAGGCTGAGATGGTGGGGGTGGTGGAGGAGGAGGAGGCGGACATTGGCGCAGGAGCCGCAGTTTTCTCGAACAACTTTGGAGGAGAAATTGACGTCTCCTTGTCCCAAGTATGTTGGTGTGGTGCCTGGGCTGGAAGCCACATTCACAACCAGTGGGCCCGTAAAGACATGTACTGGCCCTGACCGTAGTTTTACAGCTTCCAGACGTCCGCGCTGCCGTGCACCTTGGAACAACCGATAAAGCACAAGGACTGACCCACCATTCTGTTTTCTTACATATGTATGAAGTGCTGTACTGCCTTTTTGGAAAAGAATTACGGCTTGGAACTCTCCATCTCGGCTCTCAGCACAGCCATTAGTTCTCTGAACGGTTGCAGAGTCCACATTTTGGAAAAGGGAGGACTGCATGCACCAACAACTTGACAGGAGTATACGGTCCAGCTTCGGCACCTTAGGAATGGTTGACGCATACTGATTTCCTCTTGCAATCGCCGCCGCTGAACGACTGCTGGCGCCATGAGTACGAGGAGCAGGAGCGCTGGACCGGGAGATGATTGCAAAAGAGAAACATGCTTCCCTTCCTGCAGAGGTGGTCGGAGGCCTTGACTGGCTTGCCATGCCCAAATGCGTGCCAACTGGGCGCTGCTGCTGTGCTGCTGTTGGCTGCGGTGGCAGGATGACCACCACATCTGGACCACGTTTTCTCCCCCAGGCCCAAACCGGATGGTGACGCTGCAATGTTGCCCTGACCGCAGGGCCGTGTTCCGACGACGTTAGCTCCAGGCCCACGCTTCACTTTCTGCCTACAGATTTCTTACATAATACCCATATTGTGGTGCTCCTTCGATGTCCTTAGCAAAGACTGCCACATACCGCGAGTATACGATTTACCGCCAACGCTCCGTACGTGAGTGACTACTGCCGCCGCCTGGCCTCGCGAGCCCTGGTGCTCGTACTCTCTTGGACCTGCGAAGTGGGTTTTTTTTACCCCGTGCCCCATTTCTTCCGCTGTATTATTGGCCCCCCCACCCAAAGTGTAGCTGCCCTGACCTTGCCCTCCTCAAATTGTTCATCCTCGGCTATATAGTGCGCATGAGCTCCAGACCACATAAGTAGATCTCTGGCTGAGGGAAACAGGATGGGACAGAGGCGGTCTGAGGACATGGTGAGGTCCGCTGACACCGCTCCCGGGCCATGCCATACTAAGGTGTCCTGACGTTCCCACCAACTCTTGTCTGGGGTTGTTTCAGATTGTCATCTGGGAGGAAAGTGGATGACCAATCAAGACCATTGGTTTTGCAGAACAAGCACAAACACGGCAGCCTAGATGACAGTGGCAGTTGTCGGCCTCCACCGTGAGTGACCCCCGGCTGTGCCGTCCTCCTTGCTGTGCTGCGACCTGGCCTGGAATTTTTTGTGCCTCTGCCACTCGCAGATGAACAGCCTGCCACCTCTCTGTCTAAACATACTGTTTGTTCTAAAATGTACAGACACTGTTTGATGAAGATATCTGTATGATAAATAAAAACACCCTGTATTTGACTCCAAATGAACCCACTAAGAAGCTTGGGTAACCCTTGGAAAATAAATTGTGCTCCACAAATGGGCAGAAAAATTGACTTGTATGTGCCGTTTAAAAACTCTGTGTATTTACTGAATATAAAAGCACAAACAGGCTTAATTAACCCTTCGAATATGAATTATCCCTACAGAATTTTCTTCTGTGGCGGTGAAAAAACAAAGTTTCTTTTACTAAGTACCCCTTTGCAGAAAAAACGCTTAATTAACCCCGGGAAATGTAAATTGCGCCAAACAATTGAGCAACCACAAACTACGAGCTTTGTAGCGTGTTACAATGGTGTTTTTTACGCACACAACAAGAAAAAAAAAATTGTAATTAACCTTCGCTTGTGAATTATGCTACAGGAAAAATTTATTTTTGGCGGTGAAAAAGACGGTTTATTTTAAGTCACCACAGCAGGAAAAAAACGCTTAATTAACCCCTGGATTAAATTGCGCCAAACAATTGAGCAACCACAAACTACGAGCTTTGTAGCGTGTTACAATGGCGTGTTTTTTTAAGCTACACAAGAAGAGAAAAAAATTGTTATTAACCTTTGCTTGGGAATTATGCTACAGGAAAAATGTATTTTTTGGCGGTGAAAAAGGCGGTTTCTTTTAGTAAACCATAACAGCAGAACAACGCTTAATTAAACCCCCTGGATGTAAATTGCGCAAAAGAATTGAGCAGCCAAAATAAAGTGGTATTTGCATTGTAAAAACGCTGTTTCTTTAAATGAATACAACAGGAACAGGCTTAGATCACCCTTGGGAAAATTCAATGTGCTGTGAGCAATAGCATTAAAATGTAAATGCAGCTGCACGGACACACACTGGACCCTTTAGATCCAATACCCCACAAAATCAGAAATAGAACGTTAAGAGAAGCAGTCTCTGAGACAAGCTGAGACACCCCCCAAAAATCGCTTTTATAAAAAAACAGTCCTTCAGTAAGAGCTATCACCCGCAGCAGCACCTTCCCTGATCAGTACAGTGAGAGCGGTATGAGCTCCCAGCGTCGCGCCCGGACTTATATAGTGCGGTTGTGGGATAGTGGGACAGCCTCCTTGTGTTTTCTTAGTAAAATCCCATGCATGACATTTGTAAAATGTTTCTTTGTATTCTACAAGATGCCGCTATGTCCAGTTTCCAGTATATGCAAATGAGGGACATGGTATAAGACTGGCACAGTAGCAGCCAATTTTTAGAAGCTGCTGAGATTCTGAGGAGAACAGACAGAGACAGTTGAGCTAAAGGAGCCAGGATTCACAGTCGTTCCAGGGACAGAGGAGAGCCTGACTGTCTATACAACGCCATAGCAGAGGGAGAGAAAAAAAACTCCTGGACAAGAAGGACAAGCTACCAAGATAGAGAGGACTGTCTGCAGCCGGACCATCCATTCCATCCATCTGCACCTGAGGACAGGAATTGCCGGCGATCTTTCAGGTACCTCAGGGGGTGCGAGCACGCCCCCCCAAAGAGTTCAGGACTGTGAGAAGGCCTGATATTAGTTTAGTTAGTTGGGCTCAGTTTACAGGTAAAGGAGGGTTTCCCAAATACATCCTCCTGTTCAGGACTTGGAGAGTTTACTAGTTCACCATTAGCTACTTGAACCGGTTCAAACTGTGAGGGAAAGTTTGTGTCACGTGTGTTTGGGAGGGAAGTGGGTAAATCATTTAAGTGTGTAAGCTGCTGTGCTGCACCACGAGCCCCTGCAACCGCCACCCCAACACAAATTGTTCCGTTGGTGATTACGGTATTAAGAAGGTAAGGGTTATCGGCCTTTCCGAACCCCACGTTAGGTAAAGTTACCAGCATCAGAGAGTACACTTTGGCGGCGCGCTGTGCAGCACAGGGGCCAGGATTTGTATTTGTAAATTTTTTGTTTGGGGGACCTTTCACCATCTTGTTCCAGAAAATTCAGTAAAACAAACCATTGTGAGCTGGTGTTGGAGTCGTGTTCTTTGTCCGTGACTTCGCTGTATTCCGGAAAACCTGCCCTCGGTACTCGGCTTACACGGTGACGTCACAGAATCCCGCTGGTCTCCGATTGGCTTCATCTCTGCACATGTCATGCATGCTATGCCCTTCTTCCTTCCAGAGTGCTTTTTCCCCATGTAACGCCATGTGCTCGCAGGGGCCCTTTTATCAATCAAAAGCACACTTCGTTCACCCGAAGTCCCCCAAACTTCGACTTCGTTCAGAACCGAAGTTTTCCTGAAATTCTAAACGAATTCCACCTCGTTAGAATCAATTCGCCCATCTCTAGTTACAGCGCGGGAAGGTGTCAGCGCCATCCCGCGCTGTTCAACCCCTTAGATGACGCGGCATCTAAATCAATGAAAAACAGTGCTGCGCACCATTCCTCACTTCGATTGGGGCTTTCATTGAAGGCTTCCATTGCCGCCATGTTTTCTGTTTTAAAACCACTATCTTTGTACACCCTAATGCATTGTACTACAATGCATTAGACTGTATAAGTGATCACGCCCCTTATTAGAGAAGCACCCTAGGGGGAATCAAAGTTAAAGTAAATTAAAAAAAAAAAAGTTTTACAGTGTAAAAAAATAAATATGAAAAATTCAAATCACCCTTCTTTTGCCATTTTACAAATAAAATAAAAAATGTACACATATTTGGTATCAAATCCCAAAAATCCGATCTCTTAAAATAGAACATCATTGATCCCATATGCTGAACACCGTAGAAGAAAAAAAATTCCAAACGCCAAAATTATGGGGTTTTTTGGTCACTTCATGTCCCCTAAAAAATTGGAATAAATTTAATCAAAAATGTCATGTATTCCAAACTGGTAGAAATAAAAAGTACACTTCAGCACACAAAATATGCTAATAAAGATAACGTCATTTATACTAGTCACGAGAATGGGAATCCCATTGCATGTATCGGTGGTTGACCATGCATATCACTGCTACATTTAACTCTATAAGACTCGGGAGATAGTGAAGCACTGTATTCAGTTATCTCCATCAGTCTCAGACTTAATTGAATTGGTAGCACATGGGCCCAATAATTGCATTCAAACAGGGTACATGTGACCCATGTTCTTTCAAATGATAGTGGTCTCAACAGTGAGGCATCCAGAAATCAATTATCCTGTGGAAATGTACAATAAGCGTTGTTCAGTTAAAAAAAAAAAAAAAAAATCCCTTTAATATTGTACTGTACTATTATACAGTACATTGCACTGTGGCTGTCCACTATACATAAACAATCATATGCTCACAATAGGAGTTTTAATAGCTTACCAGCTGGGGAGCCATATGTAGGATAATACTGCAGTATGTTATGTGGCAAAGTGACCTTGTGCAGTTGCAGGTTTCTGCCACTAGGTGGAATTCAGCAGGTATCCTGCTACAGACGTGCCACCGAAAACCTGGGCTCGGTGGGGGAAGGAAATTTCTTGGTGTCAGTAACAATAGGTTACTGACACAGGTAGCTAGTATGCCTGCCTTGCAGCCAGGTATGGGTTTCCTTTCCCGGGATTGTCATAGCCTTGGGTGGGAGGCCATCCCCACCATCCAGGCCAGGTTTTGGGCCAGTTCCTGGAGGGCTATAAGAGTGTCAGGTGTTAAGGGGGTGTGGTCTGCTACCTGCGGTGTGGAGCAGCAGAATAGCTAAGAAGAGGGCTCAGAGCAGTCCCTAGCAGTAGTGTTGATCAAACTGCTTGAGAAAAGTTAAGTTCGAGTCAAACTTCACGATTTTTTAGAACTCGAGTCGAACCAAGCTTTTTACAGTACGTTTGATTAAAAATTCGCATTCGCCACGTGCGTTCGACGCATCATTTTTAGTTTCACTTTCAACTGCTTCCTGCACTTTTGGAGGTCATCCAATCAGTGCAGACCACAGAGGGGGTTCAAAAACTTCACCACTGAGGGTTTAGTGATCTCATTTGCTGCTAAATTCACATGACCCTGATATATGTATGTCACTGTATTTCCTGGAGAACGGCATTTGCAGTTCACTCTCTGTACTAAACGCACAGCTTTCTGTCAGTCCGCTCTGTTAGTCTGCTGGCACACGCTGTTAGTTAGATTAGTTAGGGTTGGGGGTACAGCAAGCTTAGGGAATCATAGACAGCAATAGTTAGGGATTTTTATATTGCTGACTGCATCTTTCCCATCTTTATTCTGAGTGCCCAAAAGTTCATTGTTCCAGTTTTGGAGGTACAGCTAGTGCACAGGACATCTATAGAAAGTTTGCCAAAAAAGAAATCGCTTTCAAATACTGGTTTCTTGCTGCAAATTATATTGAGTGTCAAAAAGGTTTACATTTTTGCTGGTTTGGTGGTCATGCTACTGTAGAAAACACCATTAGTAAATGTCCTATAGAAATAAATCTATTTCTGTTTCTACCAAACAGTTCTACTTTGGTTTAATCTGACCATATGACATCCTCCCAATACTCTTCTGGATCATCCAAATGCCCTCTAGCACACTTCAGACGGGCCCGGACATATACTGGCTTAAGCCGGAGGACACGTCTGGCACTGCAGTATCTGAATTCCTAGCGGCGTAGTGTGTTACTGATGGCAGCCTTTGTTATGTTGGTCCCAGCTCTCTGCAGGTCATTCATTAGTCCCCCCCCCCCCCCGTGTGGTTCTGGGATATTTTCTCATCGTTCTTGTGATCATTTTGATCCCACGGGGGGAGATCTGGCATGGAGCCCCAGATCGAGGGATATTATCCGTGGTCTTCTATGTTTTCCAATTTCTAATTTTTGCTCCCACAGTTGATTTCTTCACACCGAGCTACTTGCCTATTGCCGATTCAGTCTTCACATCCTGGTGCAGGGCTACAATTTTGTTTCTGGTGTCCTTCGACAGCTATTTGGTCTTCACATGGTGGAGTTTGGAGTGTGACTGTTTGAGGTTGTGGCACATGGTAACTGGCAGTAGCCCCATTTCAGTTTTTGTACCAGGGCCCAAAAACTTAAAGTTACGCCTCTGCTTGCAAGTTTTGTACATGTGATAATTGTGGTGGCAGCAAGAACATCCCAACGAGGAAGATGGAAGTTCAGCTGGCAGGGCGTACTTATAGGGGGTGCAGCGGTAGCAGCCGTTACGGGGCTCTGCATCCTGAGGTGTCCTAAAAGCCCCTTTGACACATAAGAATACAACGGTATTGGAAATGGCACATGGTAACTGGCAAGGGTGCGAATAGGGCAGTAATCCTGTCAGGGGCCCTAATCAAAAAGGGACCCACTGATATGTTACAAAATAGGAACTAGTAATGGGTGGGGGCCCCATTTCATTTAGCTGCATGGGGCCCTGAAATGGTTAATGGATGACTCATGGCAGCCCTGGCTACCACTGCACCCCCTATAACTGCGGCCCTGCCAGCTGAACCTCCATGTTCTTCATTGGGATGTTCTTGCTGCCACCACATGTATCACATGTTCTTGGGCCTTGCTGCAAAAAGTGATAGCGGTTCCTGCCAGTTACCATGTGCCATTTCCAATACCGGTGTCTTGTGTCAAAGGGGCCCATAGCAGCTGCTAGCGCTATGCCCCTGTTTGCAAGCTGTCCTCATCTTTTCAGTTAGCCATTTAAAGGAATTAATTATTTTAGCCTCACAATTTTTTTCTGTCACTCTTAGAGCCACATTTTCTTCACTAAGTTGTTCCACGTATCCAGTTTACTGTGATGGATGCTAATTCCAGCTTCTAATCACCTATATTGGTATAAAAATTAACCTGAACTTCTTCTCCCTTTGACTTTTATGAGGTTCAAAGTTCGGTTCTGGTTCGACTCGAACTTCAAATCGAATTTCTCAAAATTCGAGGTTCGACTCGAACTCTAACTAGACAGGTCAGAAGTGCCAATGCTAAGCACCAAGATAAATAGGGACAATAAACAGCAGACTAGGTGAAGAGACATGCAGACAAGAGGGAGAACAAAACAGACATAAAGGCCAAACAGATGCCAAAGGGGAAGACCAGATGGAGGCCAAGGTGCAAAACATAAACAGATAGGACACAATACCAAGAACATGACAGGAAACAAAGCAGAGACACCAGCTAGGATAGGATACTGGTTAGGAACTAAGGCACAAGCTGGCAACCAGTAGAAACATGGCAGACACATGGCAAGAACTCAGACATAAGAACGTGGCAAGGAAACTTACACACAAAGACTCAAACAGACACATGGCAGCAGAACAACAAACATGCAGGATCCCACAAAGACAGCAACAACCAATAAGACACAGACACCAACAAGACATAGCACAACAAGGATCAGGCAAGGAGTGTGGGAAGAAGGAGGCTTATAACCACACAGGCGGAAGGAGAATGGAAGAGGAGGCCCAACCCCGCTACACACTGTGGGAATAAATGAGAGCATAATGTAGCCACGCCCCTCTCTAGGGCAACAAAGAAATATTGCAGCAGCCACAAGATGGAGGAGCAGCAAGGTCAGCATGGGGAAAAGCCACACAGCAACAGCAAATGGGTAAGCTGGCAAGCAGCGGTGTGACAGTACCTTCCCCCAAATGCCCCTTCCTCCTCCTCCAAGTCCGTAAAAAAGGAAATCACATAAGGTTCAGGGGACCCCAAACTACTTCACCAACTACAGGGCACTAACAGGCCTCTATCAGACATCCCCTTAATGAGGAGGGGCATAGGAGGAACAACTGGGGTACTAGACAAAGACAGGGGGGAAGTTCAGACAGGTTTGGAGCACAGAAGCTCAGGGCAGGACCGTAAGCTGGAGCGCAGATGCTCAGAACGAGACCATGAGCCAGGGGTCGCAGATGCTCAGGGCGAGACCATGAGCCAAGGGTCGCAGACGCTCAGGGCGAGACCATGAGCCAGGGGTCGCAGACGCTCAGGGCGAGACATGAGCAGGGTCGTAGAAGCCAGGGCGAGACCATGAGCCAAGGTCGCAGACGCTCAGGGCAGACCTAGCAGGGGTCGCAGACGCTCAGGGCGAGACCATGAGCCAGGGGTCGCAGACGCTCAGGGCGAGACCATGAGCAAGGGGTCGCAGACGCTCAGGGCGAGACCATGAGCCAGGGGTCACAAACGCTCAGGGCGAGACCATGAGCCAGGGGTCGCAGATGCTCAGGGCGAGACCATGAGCCAGGGTCGCGACGCTCAGGCGAGACATGAGCCAGGGTCGCAGACGCTCAGGGCAAGACATAAGCAGGGGGCGCAGACGCTCAGGCGAGACTATGAGCCAGGGGGTCACAGACGCTCAGGGCGAGACCATGACCAGGGTCGCATATGCTCAGGGCTAGACCATGAGCCAGGGGTCGCAGACGCTCAGGGCGAGACCATGAGCCAGAGGTCGCAGACGCTCAGGGCAAGACCATAAGCCAGGGGGCGCAGACGCTCAGGGCGAGACCAATAGCCAGGGGGTCCCAGACGCTCAGGGCGAGACCATGAGCCAGGGGTCGCAGACGCTCAGGGCAAGACCATAAGCCAGGGGGCGCAGACGCTCAGGGCGAGACCATGAGCCAGGGGTCACAGACGCTCAGGGCGAGACCATGAGCCAGGGGTCACAGACACTCAGGGCGAGATCGTAAGCCAGGGTGCGCAGACGCTCAGGGCGAGGTCGCAAATCAGGAGGCGCAGACGCTCAAGGCTAGGCCATGAGCCAGGGGGCGGCTCTCAGCTGCAAAACACCAAAAAGGCATGCAATAGACCTGCACATAGACTAAGAAAACAGAGGGCAGAAAGTCCATGGCCTGATCCTATTGCAATGGGAGAACGGGTAGGGTGATTTGTGGACTCACTGGACTACTTCCAGACTTGTTCCGAGGGGGCATGACTAAGTGACCATCAGGTATCTTCACAGAGCCTTTGATGGTAAGGTTGGCATACCCTGAGGGCCTCAGGTGCAACCTCAGAGCAGTTCCCAGCAGTGGCAGCTGACCAGATAGGTCAGAAGTGCCAATGCTAGGCACCAACAGAAATAGGGCCAAGAAACAGCAGACTAGGTATAGAGATATGCAGGTACAGAACTGAACAGACAAGAGGCAGAACAAAACAGACAAAAAGGCCAAATAGATGCCAAAGGGGAAGGCCAGACGGAGGCCTGAGGTGCAAAACATAAACAGACAGGACACAACACCAAGAACATGACAGGAAATAAAGCAGAGACACAAGAGACACAAGCTACAAACTAAGGTACCAACTGACAAAGCAACCCACAGATATAGATAAAGTAATCCCTTATTCTCAGCGTATGTTCTCAGTTGCCAATTCATGCCTGAAGAAAGAGGTTTTCACCCCTGAAACGTCGCAGGTGCTCTGCACCGAGTGCAGCGGCTCTACTACTCTACATACCTTCATGGGTTTTTGAACTTTTATCACAAATTGGATGAGCGTTGTTCTACTACCCTTTGCAGGATAAAAATGTGCGGGAAGCCCAAGAGGCTATGTAATGTTTTATATATTTTCTATGAAAGAAGTAAAGTTAAAATTTAAAAAAAAAAGATTTATTGTTGCCATAAGTATTTTTTCTAAAGGCAACCCACAGAAACATGGCAAGAACTCAGATATAAGAATGGGCAAGGAAACTCGCAGACACATGGCAGCAGACCAACCAACATGAAGGATCCCACAAAGACAGCAACAACCCATAATACACAGACACCAACAAGACACAACACAACAAGCATCAGGCAAGGAGAGTGGGAAGGAGCAGGCCTAAAACCATACAGGGCCACATGTATGAAACGGTTTTGGTTTAAAACTCACTTTTTTCCCATGGAAACCTGTACGGAAAAAAGTGAGTTTTAGACCAAAACCATTTCATACTTTGTGGCCCACAGTTGGAAGGAGATTGGCAGAGGAAGCCCAAACCTTCTGCACAATGTGGAAATAAATGAGAGAATAATGTCGCCGCATCCCTCTATTGGCAACAAGGAAATAGGGCAGCAGTCACAAGATGGAGGAGCAGCAAGGTCAGTATGGGGAAAAGCCACACAGCAACCGCAAATGGGTAAGCAGGCAAGCAGTGGTGTGACAGCTAATAGTTTCAAATTACTTCAATTTTTTTGCTTTATATGATGTAAACCTTTTGACATAATTATATTTTCATGCTTTTTCTCGACAAAAGCAAATTATTTAGTTAAAGGGAACCTGTCACATAGGTTATGTACCCCTTGCTGAGGGCAGCACAAGCTAGTGTCAAACCTTCTTTTCCCAGCACTGTGCCCTTTATTCTGTAGGGCTATGTTCACACGGCTTAACTGCGGGCCGTAATTCCGCCCCGCAATTACAGCGTGTGGCCGGGGGCGGGAGCGGGGGAGCGAGCGGGGGGCCGGCACATCGCCGGCCCATAGACAGTCATTGCTAGCGGCACGTATACGCCGCTAGAAAGTGACCTATCAATTATCTCCCCCCCTCGGCGTATTCGCCGAGCAGGGAGAGGAGACTTAATGCATAGTTCTCTATGAGAACCATAGTTACCGTAGTTACTGGGACGGATTCAGCCCATAATTGCCGCACTTCGGCGCGTAATTACGGACTGAATTACGTCCCAGAATAAGCCGTGTGAACATGGCCTAAGATGCAGCAGTTTTAGAGCAGTTTTATTCATGAGCAAGTGTTAGCCCCACCCACCAAAGGATAGCCCCGCCCACCTGGCAGTTATTCCCATGTTTCTACCTATTCAAGTAATAGGTTTATCAGTTGAGGTGGGCGGGGCTAGCCTCAGGTGGGCGGGGTATGAAAAAAATGACTCTTTGAATGACTCTTCTGGCGGAAAACTGCAGATTTGAGCATTAAATACACAAAAACTACAGCATCTTACAGAATAAGGGACACAGAGCTGGGAACAGCATGTCTGTCACTAGCTTGTTCTGCCCTTAGCAAGGGGGGCATAAGCTATGTGACAGGTTCTCTTTAATGAGTTATTACGCCGGCAATTTATGCTGTCTGATGCTTTCAAGAGCATCTTACATTTCAAGCACCCCATTATTGACCGCAGAGTCATCAGGATGAGGATCGCTATCTGCAATAACAGTGTGCTCCCAGTTGTCAACGGTATTGAATTATTTTACATCTTCATCAATATTTTTAGTCAATATCACATTGGCAAACTGACCAAGTTAACTGAGTTGGGCTGGAGATGAATGATCAATATCATTAATGGAGTCATCTACTGCAGTTGTTGACAATAGGTTACTCTTGTCTGTGCTTTACATCAGTCCAAGCACTCTTCACCCATAGATCCCACAGTATGTAGGTAAGTATATAGGCCCCAATATATAGGTAAGTATATACAGTAGGTTCCCCCAGTTTGTAGGGAGGTATGTAGATCCCCCTAGTCGTAGGATGGTAGGTATATAGGTCCCTTCAGTAAGTTGGTAGGTATATAGGCCCACCCAGTAGGTTGGTAGGTATATGGGCTTCCCTTAGTAAGCTGGTAGGTATATAGGTCCCCCTAGTAGGTAGGTAGGTATATAGGGCCCAAAAGCAGTTTGGTAGATCTATAGGGCACCCTAGTAGGTTGGTATGTATATAGGTCCCACTAGAAGTTTGGTTGGTGTATAGGTCACCCAGTAGGTAGGCTCCTGATTAAAAATAAGAAAAAAAATACTCAGCTCTCCCTGTTCCCCTGTTGAACAACTCATTCCCCCCTGTGTTCCGCACAGGTGGGGTGATGTCCTCGCCGCCTGCATAGTTATTTTACCACTGGTGGAACCTGTGTCACAGAGGTGAAAAACTGACCCCACTGCATTTTTTCACTATGGACACCCAACGGACACTATTAATTACAATGGGTCTGTTGTGTTTCTGCCATGGTGTCCAAAGTTAAGATAGAAAAAATAGCACAGGCTCCAGTGCAAATGTGAACCAGGCCTATTTTGTGCAGAACCAGAGTATTGTGATATGTATAAGCATATTATACATTATTACAATTTTACCATTGCTAAATGGGAGTAAGCATAACATCTTTAAAATTAATATAAATATTAAAAAAAATATATTGAAATAAAATTAAAAGAAAGCTGATATGTTACTTTCAAATGGCATTCTGAGTATAAAACACATTATTTTGTGCAATTATCCAGTATACCCTGAATTATTAAAATGTTCTTAGATGATTCTATTGAATTTGTAAGTTTTCCAAAAAAGAACAGAATTTCCTGTTCTGAATCTTAAATAAGTTATTAGCAAACTAGTAATTACCCCCAAATTAATTACAAAGTCAGACTATAATGGTCAGAACAGGGGCCATGACCCATCTTTCTGCCAGTTTAACTGTAATTGTTGCAAATTATAGGATCATGTTGGATGCTTCCACAGTCCTCTGTATTATCTGTCTAATTAATTCAGACATCTGCAAAGGGCTTTTGCAAGAACCGTTTTCTTTATTTTTATATACAATTCTTCGTCATTATCTGCAAGCATTCTACTAGATAAGTAGAAGATGAATTATAATTACAAGAATAAAATAACAGTGCTGGAGTACTTCTTGATATCCCTTATAAACCAGCGTAGGGGAAGGCCATTATACGCAGTATGTCAAGCAGAAAACAAGTTACTACTTTACTGTATGGCTAGCATGTTGGGTACACAACTTCTTGCATATTGTTAACAAATTGGAAAACCACACTTTAACTAGTTAATGGACAATGATGCAGAATTGGTGAAAGAAAATATTTCTGCTATTCTGTCATCTTATGTCATATACTGACTTGCAACAGTAATTACAACATTATTTATTAAGAAGAACTGTGTCATTATAAGATCAGCCATCCACAAGTTACGTTTTTTTACATATTAGTTCATTGTGTAAATGTAGCAGATTCAAATAAAAAGTCATTTAAAAGGGGTGTCCCCATCTCAGACATCTATAACATATCGTTAGGATATGGCATAAACGTCTGATAGGTACAATTCCCACCTCAGTACTGTCATAGAACAAAATAAAGATTAGCGTGCAAGCCTGTCTTAAAGGTAGATGCGCTCCGGCACATATCAGACATTTATGGCATTTCCTATTAATGTGCAATAAATGTCTTATTTGGCAACACTACTTTAAAGTTGGCTATAGGCATACAATTTTTGCCATCCAAATTCTACCAAATAACGTTGTCCAGCATCTTGCTTTTCTCTGCCTAGAATAAAATGCATATTTGTCCAAGCTGAAACTGTATGATGATAGGTTAGTTGTCAGCTGCAAATAGATTGTTTGACATTTATTTAGTGTCTATGGTCTGCTTTAGGAATATCACAGACAGCATATCATTATGCTATAATACATTGAAATTCTCTGTTGTGATACACATATTTATTGCAAAATACTCTGACATATGCCAATGAATAAATCTTGCCATTCAGTCATATATTAATGCCAGCAGAGCCCCAGGTAAGCTAATATGCTTTACTTACGGTGCCAAAGATCTTAGTGTTGGCTATGATTGCAGATGTAAAGTCATAATATGGCACCAAACAATGTATACAATATGTATATATGATGTACAGCTCTGGAAAAAATTAAGAGACCACTGCAAAATTTTCAGTTTCTCTGATTTTGTCTTCAATGGTAAATCTTTGGAGAAAAATGTACATTGTTATTTTATTATATAAACTACTGACAACATGTCTCCGAAATTCAAAGCAAAAATGCATTTATTTGCAGTAAATGAGAAATCTTCAAAATAATAAAAAGAAACAGTGCTGTTAGACCTCACATAATGCAAAGAAAACAAGATAATATTTCTTTAGAAACAATAAGAATAATGTTTTAAGTCAGGAAGTCTCTTCTTTTCAACTCCTTCGACATGGTAAAAGTTATTTTTTCATTCAAATTCCTTTTGGCCTATTCCTAGCACTTGTTTTGCCATCCAACTTGTCCTATTACAAGAGGATTGTGAAGACCACAGCAGTGTTTTTTATACTTTTCTTCATTAACATTTGGTTCAGGTGATCACCTAATCAGAAGCACATTAAGTAGAATGAGGTGGACTTTGGTTGGCATTCAACTGCCACTGGAATGGAAGTCAGACATGTAGAGATGCTGATCTTTAGAAAACTGTGCAGTGGTCTCTTAATTTTTTCCAGAGCTGTATATTGACAATATCATGTGAAACCTACATTTAGGGCATATAGTGGGGTACAATAGTATCTGATAAGCTGAGGCATAACTAGAATTCATGGGGCCCCATAGAGAATAAGATGAGCCTCCATCACATAATGACAGAAAAGTGGAACAGCAACATAAGTAGCAAAAATTAAAAATATGAATAATAGCACCATATTGTATATCAAACAACCCACATAGTGGTACTAGATGCCAAAAAGTCACCAAAGTGCTATTTTGTACAAAAATATGGAATGGTCTTGCCCCTGAGTTGGCCCCTTCAGCCTCCAGGACCAAGAATATCTTATTCAGCTATTGTTACAGCCTTGAATATGAGAAAACATTTTGCTTCACCTTTATAAACACTATTATTATACACTGCTTTATGGACACTATGAACATCACCTTCCTAAAGTCATTACTATAGAGCTATATTAGATTGATTGTACTATATAACTGCTAATGTTTAGTAAGACTTGTTATGCAGTGATAGCACCATTAGGCATCAATATTGCATGCACAGTAGTGTATGACATTACTCTGGAAAAGATAAACGGTTTAGCAGAATAATAGCATAATAATGTTATGTAGCATTGAAAAAGTATATGGTGTTACACTGGGAACATTTTACATTACAACTTTGGCACATTTTACATGCAGTTGTGTCTAGCTCAGGGGTCAGTGCTTAAAGGGAATGTGTCATCAGAAAATGACCTATGTTTTTATGTTACACTTTAGAAAAAAAAAAAAAAGTTTGGTTATGTTTGTTAATTTCTCATACCACTTTCAATATTTAAAAAGAAAATCCTGAAATCCTGCAGACATTTCAGGCGACATGTATGAAAGGGTTTTTCATCCTTTTTCTGGCGTACAATGCACTTAACTGAGTTGGCTACGATGTCTAATGCGCCTAGCGTATGAGTTAGGCGCATTGTTCGTAAGATGCAACACTTTCGAATGCGCCTAACATGGGGGGTGTTCCTGGGACGTTCTGGGGCGTTATGGAGGTGTTTCGCACCACATTCGTAAGATTGAACACATATATGAATGTGGTTCGGCAAAACTAAGTGCATTACTGCTCTGACAGGCAGATCTATTTCTAATGTGGTCTGCCTCAGACTGAGGAGTCGAAGTGAAGCTAGATTTGCTGTAAGGGGCAAAAATGTCCCTTATTTCTCAACTTACAACAGTACATTAATAAAAGTAATTTATTATAATTGTCAAATTGTATAAAATGTAATTATTTAAATTGAATGAAAAATGTGATCATATAAAATGAATGTAAAGATATATAATGTCCCCAAAATATAGAAATATCTCCTTAAATGTATTTAAAATTCATAGAATCTTAAACTAATTTTACATTGAATAACCCACTAATGCTGTTGTTCAGATCTTTACATTTCTTATTTTTACTACATTACATTTGAAATGTATTTTTGCTGCTCTCACCCTTTATTTTACATACAGCAAGAGCCAGCAAGACCTGTGGTCCTCCAAGCAGGATCCGTACCATAGTTTCTATTCACTGACATGATCTTCTAATGATTTTTCCAGCCTGTCTATGACCTTAATACATGTTAGGGGCATTACTAATGCGCCTAAGTTCCGTAATGCGCCTAACACATAGGGGAGGCGCTTCGAACTTTACACACCATTTGTGAATACACAAAAACCACTTTCATACATCCGGCATTATACACTGAAAATGAGACTCAACAATTCACTTTGACGCGCCTTCCTTCATACATGTCGCCCTTCCTGTTCTATAGAGAAAACGTTTAAGCAGTCTCCTCATTATCAGCACAGTCAGGATTACCTTGTAAGGTGACACCTATGTGTATATAAAACACAGATTCCATCATTTACAATATGAGATAGAGTCACAGCTCACCTTCTCCTCCTCCCTGCACACTGACTTCTTCCCAGGTCACAGAGCATGCCTGCAAAAATATCCTATAAAAGTTAGGGTCAGCTTCTGTTCACAGGCTCCTATGCTCATGTAGCTACTGTAAATAATCTCTCTTAATGCTGTTAAAAGCAGTTCAGGCAAGATGGATGTCCCCGTAATCATATACATAAAACAGAAATAAAAAATTCTACAATCAGAAAATAAAAATGGCTATAAAAAAAATTATATGTATCAGTATCTTGTTTTAATTAGTAAAAATAATATTGGCAATAGAATCCCTTTAAGGGGACAGTTTCTCTAGTTTCTTTGGTAGAAATTTCTGTAGATACAGAAAGTTATTGTTCATTTTGAAACTCTTTTACAAATTGAAAGACGGTCTTTCATATACAGTGATATGTTATATCTAAACTTTAGATGTTATTTATATAAATATTATACGATATATTGCTTAATATCCATGTTGGCCCCATACTGTCTGGTGACTGGTTCATGCTGCTTTATGTGTATTCACCAAGTGAGCACAAGGGGTTCTTTCCTGGATAAAATTAGCACCATGTATCCATCACATTCCTGTTCCATCAAAAGCTCTTATTCACAGCGACCTCTCTCTTTTTGTTAATTTATTTGAATATGTGTGATTTTACTTGTGTTTTGAATTACAAATTGTAAAGTGCTACGGAATATGTTGGTGCTATATAAGTAATGATGATGATTTTTTTTTATTAATGATAACATTAATAAAATTATAGGTATGACAGCATAGTAGTTGTTGGAATCAAATGAAACTTTATATGTGTGAAGGTAATGATGGTATGATGGTAAGTAATTACCATTAGAGATGGGCGAATTTCTCAAAAATTTGGTTCGCCGACTTCTCCGAATTTTCCGACAAAATCCATTTAGTTTCCAAATTACTTCGGGACGAATCGCGTTAAAAAAACAGCTATTTCCAGGCTGCACAGAGCCTGCAGGGTGCTGTAGAACGTTGCGCCATGCTAAAATATGCAGAGGGAGCTTGGTTTGGTCTTCATACAATGCTGTGTTTTAGTATGACATGCACATGACTGCCGCCGCTATTAGAATCGCTTCACCCTTCAATTCCCTGGGCACTTACAAGGGCAAAACTGACCAAAAAACTGAAGTGGGAACGCAGCCTGACAAGGTGACGTCAGCACCAGCGGGAAAGAAACGAGCTGAGGGTAAGATCCTACAAATAGCGTCAAAGAACACAGAAGTAGGTTACCAGAGCCGCCACAGATCGCAGCACAGTAAGGGGACGTGACAGCAGGAGTCACCCTGCGAGGCCACAGCATGCGATGTCATCTACTGGCCATGTGTTGACCACACACTAGGTCATACACTTTCTCCCAGATGACATCTGACAACCCCAGCCAAGATTCGGTGGGTTTGACAAACACAACCCCTAGTTGGCATGGCACAGGAGCAGGTAAGGGGCTCTCACCTGTCCTCAACCCAGCTCTGTCTTGTTCACTTCCCACAGCCAGAGAACTACTATGTGCTGTGGCCTCTGCGCCACTATACAGTGAGGACCTACTATTTGAGGACAGTGGGCAGAAAGAGGTGGGGAATTCATCCGCTGCTTCTTGCAGAAGCAGGCAAATAGTGATGAGGAGAGTTGCAATAGGGGTTATGTTGCGAGCGGTCAGGCTTTGTACAGCGACACAGTTGAGGAGGACGGCGGTGACAGGTAAACACTAATCGATGTAGCCAATCACACTTGGGAGCCGGGTGAAGCAAGCAAGGCTGGGACAAGGTATTCTGGTGCCCTTGTTAAACAAGGCATAAAGTGCCCCCCAAATGAAATATTCAGCCCACTCCATGCCTACGTGTGCCCCTTTTCTCCCTGGGATGAAGTGGCGCCCTACGCAGTCACCTACCCTCGACTATCCATTGTCCCGGCCCTGGAGCATTCCATTTTCCTCTAAATTAAGTTTTAGGAGACGGGAGAAGAAAGGAGGCTTGGACGACAGACAAGCGGGATTTTTGGACAGTAGAGAGTTAATGTCTGGGCCGGAGATGTAAAGTTGGGTGTCATCAGCATACTGGTGGTTTTGAAAGCCATGTGATGCTATCAGCTGACCCAGACCAACAGTGTAAAATGGCTTCATCGTTATCATAGGGAGAAGAGAGCGTCAGCTTGCGTGTCAGGCAGTGGCGCAGCCCTTAAGTCGGTAGTGTGGCTGGGAGTTAGCAGGGTGGCAGCAGTGCGAGGTTGGGAGCCAAACGGCCACGATTTAGACCACCCACTTTACAGGTACCAGAAATTAGCGGCACAGGGGCTCACCGGGTCAGCGGGGGTAACATCAGTCATGCAGCGCTTTTGTGGTAAAATCACCTACTCGGCGGTGGGGGCATTTTTTTTGCTAAGACAACGGGAGGCAAAGATGGCTATATGTCGAATCTGTGGCCAGAAAGTAAAGCGTGACCAGGGACCTAACGTTGGCACCACGGCCCTGCATCAACATCATGCAGTGTCACCATATGTGTTTCAGATGTGGTAGTCCATCCTGTCCCAACAGCAGCAGCATCCAGTGGCACGCCTCCCATTTCAGGCAGTCAAGGCTTCACCACAACTCCCTGTCTTTTCCATCATCTACCGGTCCAGATACTCCTGCTCCAATCATGGTGCCAGCAGTCGTTCACCGAGATGATTGACAAGAGACAGCAGTATGCGTCTAGCCATCCCTAAGTGCAGAAGCTGACCGTGCTCCTGTCCAATTGGTGGACTGCAGTCCCTCCCTTTTCAAGTGGTGGACTCTGCACCTTTCAAAGAACTGGCCAGGAAACTTGGCATTCACTTTTGCCACTGTAACGACACGGGCAGTGGCTCCTCTGGACCACAGCAAGCAGTGTTAGCGGCCACGCCAGGGAGAGGGGTCTAAGTAGGTCCCGGTTTTCAGCAGAGCCCACCGCAAGGCAGGATGGACTTTCTGCAGCGGGACTCCTACCAGGTCGCTACCTGGCGCAACTAGCTTGCTGTGGCAGCCGAGGCGCAGCCAGGTACCGAATCATAAGACGAAACTCGTAGTCAAAGTTGAGGCCAACAGGTCAGGGCAGGCGGCAGATATTCAAGGTCAGGTAACGTCGCAGAAAGGTCAGGTACACGGGCAGACAGGAACTGATGAACAGGGGGAAATTGATGAACAGGAATAAATATATTAACAGGGGAAATTTTTTGAAAAATAGGGAAATTAATGACAGAAATAAATATATTAACAGGGGGAAATTTATGAACAGGGGAAATTTATGAACAGGGAAAAAATATATTAACAGGGGAAATTTATGAACGGGGGGAAATTGATGAACAGAATAAAATATTAACAGGGGAAATTATTGAACAGGGGAAATTGATGAATAGGAATAAATATATTAACAGGGGGAAAATTTAAAGAACAGGGGAAATTGATGAACAGAATAAATAATTAACAGGGGAAATTATTGAACAGGGGGAAATTGATGACAGGAATAAATATATTAACAGGGAGAAATTTATGAACAGGGGAAATTGATAAACAGGGAAAAAAATATTAACAGGGGGGAAAATTTTTGAACAGGGGAAATTGATGAACAGGAATAAATATATTAACAGGTGAAATTATTGAACAGGGGGAAATTGATGAACAGGGAAAAATTTTATTAACAGGTGGAAATTATTGAACAGGGGGAAATTGATGAAAAAGGGAATAAATATATTAACAGGGGAAATTATTGAACAGGGGGAAATTGCTGAACAGGAATAAATATATTAACAGGGGGAAATTATTTTAACAGGGGGAAAAATTTTGAACAGGAATAAATATATTAACAGGGGAAATTAATTTAAACAGGGGAAATTGATGAACAGGAATAAATATATTAACAGGGGGAAATTATTGAACAGGGGGAAATTGATGAACAGGAATAAATATACTAACAGGGGGAAATTATTGAACAGAGAAAGGCCATTAATGATTTTTGATGATCCAAGTGGATAGGATGATTCCCCTGGGCGAACAAAGTCACACACAGGAGGAAATGCTCAATCAGGTTGTTTAAGTCTTACACCCATCTGCAAGACATTCTAAAAAGGCCAGAAATTTGCATGCACTTCAGCCGTTCTTACACCACCAAGCACACCCTCCTTAAGCTGCAGCGGCAGTCCGGCCTCCCCCAACATAGGCTGATATGTGACATTTCCAAACGGTGGAATTCTAGTCTTCATATGTTGGAACGACTCTATGAACAGAGAAAGGCTATTAATGGTTATTGATGATCCAAGCGGACAGGAGTACACCCCTGTGTAATTTTAATGTCGGCCAGTGGCAGCTCATGTGTGACAAACCCGCCGTTTGCTCAAACCCTTTCCCTGCGGACATGCGTTATTTGTCAGTTGCCAGGACTACGGGATGAATAACGACATTCCACTGCTTCATGTTGTCACGGACAGCGGTAGTGGATCCACTGGACCACCGCAGGCGATGGCAATAGCCACGCCAGTGAGGTAGGGTCTAAGTAGGTCCTGGTTTTCACCAGAGCCCATTGCAAAAACGGATGGACTTTCTTTCGGCAGTTCTACCAGGTCGCTACCTCTGACGTGACTTGCTTCCGGTGGCAGCCAAGGTGTAGCAAGGATATGACAGATGAGGCTGAAGGAAACTCTCTCTATAGGCTCTAAAAATTATTATTAGTATTATTTATTTTATAGTCTTGGAGGCGGTTGTGTGAGGAGCCTTTTCCATTACAAATGCAGCTAAAAGATTTCCACAGCTTTCAAAATTTGGACACCTGGATAATAGTTCAGCAAACTTTCATTATCACCTGTGTTATCTGTTCATGAACAAATGAGCTTTATCAACTTGCTTTCTTAAACCACTTAAATCTGTTTTGGATTTTAATTTTGTTCCACTGGTAACAGGGGAGAGCCTCCAGAAGGACTTTTGTTTTTAGTTTCGTAAGTTGGACATAACGATTCACATTCTTCATACTGATTAAATTTTATACAAACCAGTTTTGCAGCATTTTTTTTTTGCTTCTTTTTTGTTCTATTCCCATTCCCGTTTTGTACTGAATTCAAAACAACAATGGCACAGAATGCAAAATAAGCACCTAAAACTTTCCCTGTAATTTTGGTCTCCTTCATTCAAGTTTCATACGGGCATTTGAACAAAAATGATGTACGCAGAAAATGGATTCAAAACCACCACTTTTTTACTTCATGAGTGTTTGATCGTCACTTAGCCCCTCCACCTCAACGGTCTTGGTATGCAGAGGCTGACCGCTCCCATGCCACTCTCCACATCAATACTGCAAGAAGCAGTATTGATGTGGAGAGGTCTACCCCACCTCTTCTTTGCCAAGTAGCTGCTGACTGTCCTCAAATTGTTCCTCCTCGCTGTATAGTGACGCTGAGCCCAGACCACATACTAGTTCTCTGGCTGAGGGACCTGAACGGGACAGAGGCGGGTTGAGGACAGGTGAGGGGCGCTGACCTTTTCCCGGGCCAAAGCCAACGAAGAGTTGTATCTGACAACCCACCGACTGTTGGCTAGGGTTTTCAGATGTCATCTGGGAGAAGTTAATGACCTACTCAACCAATCCATAACCCTTGGATTCTGATCAACACCGGCCGCTTTCATGACACCGGCAGTTTTGGCCTTACGGAGTCACCCCTGCTGCGACTTTCCCTTTACTGTGCTGGCGACCTGTGGCCTGCTCCAGGAAATGTTTGTGCCCACTGCCACCACATGTGAAGAGCCTGTCACCTCTCTGTCTGACATACTGTTTGTTCAAAAATTTACAGACTCTGTTTAATGAAGATATCTGTATATGATAAATACACACCCTGTATTTGACTCCAAATGAACCCACTAACAAGCTAACTAATTGCGCTCCACAAATGGCCAGAAAAAATTTACTTGTATGTGCCGTTTAAAAACACTGTGTATTTTACTGAATATAAAAGTACCAAACAGGCTTAATTTAATCTTCGGATATGAATTATGCAAAAGGCAAAAATTTTTTCTTTGGCGTTTAAAAAAAACCTTTCTTTTACTGACTACAACAGCAGAAACACACTTAATTAACCTTTGGTTATGAATTATGCTACAGGCAACATTTCTTCTTTGGCATTGAAAAACACTGTTTCTTTTACTGACTACAACAGCAAAAAACGCTTAATTAACTCTTGGATCTAAATTGCGCAAAAGAAATGAGCTGCCACAAATTAACAGCCATGTGGCGTGTTAAAACGATGTGTATTTTACTGACTATAACAACAGTAAAACGCTTAATTAACCTTTGGATATGAATTATGCTACAGGCAAAATTTCTTCTTTGACGTTTAAAAAAACCCTTTCTTTTACTGACTACAATAGCACAAACACGCTTAAGTAGCCCTTGGATATAAATTGCGCAAAAGAAATGAACAGCCAAAAAGTAAAATGGTACTTGGATTGAAAAAACGTGTTTCTTTAACTGAATACAAAAAGCAAAAACGATAACCCTTAAATAGTCAATGGGGCCCAGAACTGACAGATAGCATTAAAATGTATTGCAGCTGAATTGGACGCACACTTGACTTAAATTCCAATACCCCAAAAAATAAAAATTAGAACGAAAGAGAAGCATCGAGAAAAGCTGTGACACTCCCCCAAAAATGCGTATAAAAGTTTTTTCTTTTGTTGAGACTTAGCTGCAGCAGCTACAACCCGCACAGAGAGGGAAATGTGAATCCCAGGTCGTTTTCGGACTTTTTTGTGCGGTGCTCACAAAATCCGCGTCTCTGATTGGCTTCACCCCTTGACATGTTTTTAGCTACCCCTTTCTTCCCCCCAAGTTCTTTCCCAGTAATACCATGTGCTCGCAAAATTTTATAATTAAAAATACGCTTCTTCCCGGAATCCCCCAAAAAAACTTCGATTTTTCAAAATCGAATTTTTTCCTAAAATTCCCTTAACGAATTCCACTTTGTTGAATAATTCGCCCTCTCTAATTCCCCAATTAGAGAAAGGTTACATTTAAGGGGGGAACTGTATAAAGGGGCTTATTATCTTTTGGGGCGCCTCTGGGTCTTACACAAAATGGATATTTGGGCATGGGGAAAAAAAGGGTTTTCCGTCGCAGCACATTCGCCATAAAACATTGCAGCTAGGCCTCTAAGTCCTGCCACTCATAGGTTACCAAAGCCAATATCCGAGGTAGTCCCATATATGCTGGAGAAAAAAATAATTGGAGGGAACCGAAACAGGCCAAAGAAGTTTTGCAGTCTTGGAGACATTCCTGGGAATCCTTTGTGTAGATGAGCATCATCATGCTGAAAAATGCCAATTGAAAACCATGATAGGTAACACATGTGGCCACAGGATGTTCTACACCTATCGCAGAGCTGTTAGTGTCTCTCCAATCACTACTAGGGGTAACCTGTCATGTTCAATTGCTCCCTAGATCATGAAATCATCAGTTTGACAGTATGTTACGCTAGCTCTTATCAATCGACTTCAGGCCTTTAAAAAAGGGAAAAACGACTGTAGTCCCCGGGGTCGATTGATAAGCTCTTATCAATCGACTTCAGGTTTTAACAACTGGCTTAACAACCATTAGCGACTTCACAATGCAGTAAGTTATATGTCCTTCAGTATAGGTAATAGGGTCCCCCAGTAAGTTATATTTCCCCCAGCTGTAGGTAATAGGGTCCCCCAATAAGCTATATGTTCCCCAGTAGGTGAATATATAGTTTATATGTCTCCCAGTAGGTAGGTGTGTAGGTTATATGTCCTCCAGTAGATATACAGGCAGGTTATAGGTCCCCCAGTAGGTATACAGGCAGGTAATAGGTACCTCAGTGGATATATAGATAGGTTATAAGTCCCCGAGTGGGTATATATAAAGGTTATAGGTCCCCCCAGCAGGTATACAGGCAGGTTGTAGGTCCCCCAGTAGGTATATAGGTAGGTTATAGTTCCCACAGCAGGTATATAGGTCCCCCAGCACATATATAGGTAGGTAATAGGTCCCCCAGCATGTATAAAGGTAGCTTATATGTCCCCCAGCATGTATATAGGTAGCATATAGGTTCCCCTGCACATGTATAGGTAGATTATAGGTCCTCCTGCACATGTATAGGTAGATTATAGGTCCCCCTGTACATGTATAGGTGTCACGGGTGGTCCCGCAGCCATGGGTCGGGCTACGGGCGCACCCGTGTCTGCCCCGTGCCCCCCGGCTCCGGGGACGAGTAGCCACGCTCCTGTGTCCTTGCGGCTCTCTGCCGGCTGCCATGCACGCCCGCGCCCCCTAGCGCGCGCGCCGTACTTCTTTGAAATTTAAAGGGCCAGCGCGTCAGTAATTGGTTGTTGCTGACCGCTGGTCCTATATAAGGTTTCCGCCCCCGGCACTTCCTTGCCGGATCTATAGTGCCCTACAGCCTCTAGAGAAAGCGTTTCCTGCATCGTTTCCTGTCTACCCTGTACCAAACCATTACGCACCCGTTTCTCGACCACGAACCTTTGTCGCCTGTCCTGACCTCCTGCTTGTCCCCGACTACGCCTACGTCTCATGATTTTGTACCATGCACTGCCTTGGCTGCCGCCGCAAGCGAGTCACGCCAGTGGAAGCGACCTGGTAGTTCTCCGCCACAGCACGACCATCCCGCTTTGCGGCAGGCTCTGGTGAAAACGGGGCTCTACTTAGACTCCGCTCCCTGGTACGGCTTACACCACCGCTTGCGGTGGTCCAGCGGATCCACTACCTGCATCCGTAACAATAGGTAGATTATAGGTGCCCCTGCACATGTATATGTAGATTTTAGGTCCCCCTGCACATGTATAGGTAGATTATAGGTCCCCCAGTACGAATATAAGGCTAATTAAAAATAAAAAACTTATAGCAATCACTTTTCCCGCGCTCCCTGACTCTATCATTGCTCCCAGGCTTACTTCACAGGCGGCGTGACGTCACCAAGCCACGCAGGCAGCGTGATGACACTCATGCCGCCTGTTCTGTGTACTTCGGTGAGCCTGCTTGCAGCTCACTAGAGTACTTTGCGGAGCGGAGAGCCTGTAACTGTATGTTTGTCCAGAGGACATTAAAGTAGGGTCCTCTTCTTATCCCCACTATTTCCAATACACAAAACACATAGGCTATATTCAACTTTTTCAATATATCTTTTTTTCTTTATAAATTACTTACTGCCTGGCATCATTGTTCATATGGGACATTTGTGTATAAAGATTTTACATCTAGTGTACATAATAGTGTGACATTGGTGCTATCTACCGCTTTAATCAACCTTAAAAATAGTTTTTTTTTTTTTTTTTTTTTACGATTTTTTGTAGAAAGCTATGGATGTACACAGCTAAACATTCTAGAAGAGACCCCATCCCTGATACAATGGGTCTACAGGGTGGGAATTGTAACGACATGTGCATTTTAAGTACAAATATATGATGGGAGTACGAGAATTCTTAACTAGTAATACTTCTTTGGTTGCCAAATCAATGAGCCCTAGTAGGCTTCTTCTACTGTCATATCTATAATCTTTTTAAACTCTGTAGTGGGATCGCTACTTAATTTCTTATACACCGACAAGTCATTTAGTTGGTTAGCTGCTTCTTGTAAATAACTACATCTGTCCATGACAACTGTTACTTCCCTCTTGTCTGCTTTTTTATAACAATGTTTTGATTCTGTTTCAGTTCTTTAATTGCTTTTACTTCGGGAGAGAAAGATTGTCATGAACAAATGGAGTAACCTGACATTTTTTAGTAACTTCATAAGTGACTAGTTGGCTAAACTCTTCAAGGGTGGGACTTTGTACTGTAGGATCAAATTGACTCTTTTTGTGCTATTTGTTTTTTAACTAGCAACGCTAGTGGTAAATTCTCTATTGAAGTACATTCTTAATCTTATAATTTTATGCCTGTATTATAATTAGGATCTTCTATAAATTATTTTCCTCTTCATGTCTCCAGATGGTATTACGGTTTAGTGCACAGTAGATTATTTTATTATTTTCAAGCATATTACTTAAGATGATGGGAGATGCTGCCAGAAAAGTTTGCACATCTTTTGGCTGGTGATATATTTTCCACCTCCACCGTTCCTGATCTTGGACGACAAACATACAAAATGATTTAATAAGATTCTATATTTACTTATTGGTTGAGGGAAAATGATCCACTGCTTTTACATAACCATGTGTCAACATTTTAAGTCTCGTGCCACTCCAGACTGGCATTAGATCTGATCTAACAAAACTGAGTACACTCCTCACATTTTTGTAAATATTGTATTAAATATTTTCATGTGACAACGCTGAAGATATGACTCTTTGATACAATGTATAGTAGTCAGTGTAAAGCTTGTATAACAGTATAAATTTGGTGCGCCCTTAAAATATCTCAACACACAGCCATCAAAGTCTAAACCGCTGGCAACAAATGCGAATACACTCCTAAGTAAAAATGGACAGATTGTGCTGACTTTGCCATTTTTCCTCCTACGGTGTCACGTGACTCAGTGTTAAAAGTTCTCAGGTGTGAATGGGGAGCAGGTGTGTTAAATTTGGTGCTATCACTCTCACATCCTCTCACACTAGTCACTGGATGTTCAACATGGCACCTCATTGTAAAGAACTGTCTAAAGATCTGAAAAAAAAAAAGAATTGTTGTTCTACGTAAAGATGGCCAAGGCTATAGGAAGATTACCAACACCCTGAAACGACCCGGCACAGGGCCAAACCATACAGCGGTTTAAAAAGGGACAGGTTCCATCGGGAACAACCCTCGCCATGTTCAAAACCAAAAGAAGTTGGTGCACGGTTTCAGCCCCAAAAAAAAAAAATTTTGTTCTTTTAAAAAAACAGATTTATGAGTTTTTATGGAAAGTGTTGAGCGTTTTGCGTTGGGCTATCGAGATCGATCGATAGTCGAAAGCCCGGCCCGCTATGGGAAAAGGGTTTTTTCCCGGATAGTGAGCTTTCGATTATGAGGGGATGACCTTTAAAAAGTCTAGGGGAGAAAAACAAAAACCTTCATTATTAACCCCCAAACAAGGCAGGAGAAGCGAAATTAACACCCAAACAGTCAAATGGTTCGGGTTTTACATTTAGGCAACACATTAGGTTAAAAAAGAAACAGAAAAAAAGTCACAGACCATTAATATCCCCGTCTTGTACCACAGCCTAACCCCTTAAAAAACCCGCATCACCCACAAATTGAAAAGTTGGCCCGAAGGCCCGTATGATTTGAACCATCCCCTCTTACTTGAACTGGACATTTAATAACCCTGTCCTTTGGGGGCCCCAAACATGGAAACCCCAAAACCCGCATGACCCCCACAAATTTTTAAAATGCCCGGAAAAAAAGGGGTCTTTCAACCACCATTTTAGTTTCAAAAGGAAAATTGACCCATAAAACCCGTCCTGGGCCCCCAGCATGACCCCCAAAACCTGCATGAACCCCCCCAGCCTTTTTTTGTTCATGCAAATTTTTTAGTAATTTAATTTTAAATTCCCAGAAAAAAAACATTTTTAAAAAAAGGAAGGAATCCCCCCATTCTTTTTTTCTCTTTTTTCATTGTATTAAAAGGGGGTTTTTTCAATACAGGGTTTTTATAGCTATGTTAAAGATCTTTGGGAAAAAAAGTCAAATTTTTCAAAAATGTGTCCAATTAAAAGTGTTCCCAAAACCCAAAAACCCCGTTTCCGACAGCACCCCTCACCCCTTTACCCATTTTATAAAATTTTGAAAAAACAAATGTCATTAGAAAAAACATTTTTTAGAATAGGACCTGTGTTAAACTGAAGTCACAGCAAAATGCCCCCAAAAATTTTAAAGCATGGGCCCTTGAGCCCCTTTGGCAAATTTTGAAAAACAAATTTTTGTTTGAAACAAATTTTTTTTTAAAAGGACCCGTGTATAGTATGTCACAGCAAAATGCCCCCAAAAATTCAAAAAGGGCCCCTTTAGCCCCCTTTTGCAATTGTGAAGAACAAAAAGCTAAAAAAACATTTTTTTGAATAGGACCCCTGCCTAAGCTTTCTTCACAGCAAAATTTTCCCCCCAAAAAATTTAAAGCATGACCCCTGATCCCCCTTTTGACAATTTTGAAGAACAAATGTCTATTAGAAACAACCCTTTATTTTGAATAGGACCCGAAAAATTGCTGCCCTTTCAAAGCAAAATGCCCCCAAAATTTTAAAGCATGGGCCCTTGACCCCCTTTGGTAATTGTGAAGAAAAAAATGTCCCGTTAGAAACAAATTTTTTTTATCCCAGGACCTTTAGTATTGCTTTCATTTTAAAGGGGGCAAAGAAACCCCAAAAAAATTAAAAAAAAATTACTTTTCCCGCCATTTTAAAAATTGTGAGGGAAAAAATGCCCTTTAGAAAAAAATTTCCCGTTCCCAAAGGGGCCATGATTATTGCTGAAAACCCCACACTAATGACCCCCAAAAAATTTTTAAATAAGACTTTCAGCCACTATTAAAAATTGTGAGGAGGGGAAAAGCCCATTGAAAACCACATTTCTGTTCCAAAGGACCATAAATTTTTTGCTGATCTTCCCGCAAACCTGACCTCAAAAAAATTGACAAAGGGGAAAACTTTTTAAGATAAAAATTTAGTAAATGGAATAAAGGTGTTGTCATGAAACCTTTCTGTCTTTTACAAATCTCCCCACAGCAAAACCCAGCAAAAAGAAAATTTTTGGGAAAAAAATAAAATTTGCAGTTAAACCCCCTTTCGATAGGGAAAAGGCACCGACCCGGGTTTTCCCCTTTCCACCGCTACTCTATGTTTTTGGTTTTGGAACAACTATGCCAAACCCTAAGGGTTGGATAGTTCCTTCCGGGGGTCCAAGGGAGTTAACCAAAACAAAAAATGTTCAGCGTTTTTCAGAGACCTGCTTTTAAATCTCCCCTAACCCCGCAGATTCTTCCCATTTTGCAAAGCAAAACTGCCCAAGGGCTTTTGGTTTCCCCCGCAACCACAAAAATAAACATGTCAAAAAATGTTTCGTTAGGGTCAAAAATTCCCGACCACCCTTTAGGCCCTTTAAAAAAGGCCCCTTTCCCCTTCAATTGGAAAGGCAACTTTTTTTACTTCCCGGGGGTTAGAATCCCTGCGAAAAACCCCGAAAAAAACTTTTCGAAATTAACTTTGCCCCCCCGCTTTCAGTATTGGGCCAAGATTGTTAAAAAGGGGGTAAAAGGGGCCCTTTTTCCGGATTGGACGCATAAACAATTTTCAAAATGAAAATTCTCCCTCGTCTTTATAAATTTTTCCAAACCCTCCCCTTTTTTGTCCCGGAAAAACTTTTTTTTACGGCCCTACCCAAACTAGTTTCCAATTTTGTATTTGGGGACGGGAAAAATCCCCGGGTGGCTCGCTTATACTTAGAGACCAAAAAAGGAAAGGGGGGACTTTTTTCCCTGACTTCCCCCCCAATTTTCTGGCCTCGTCATGGTGGCACATACGCTTTCCACCAAAACCCTATGAAACTCTGGGGACAGTTAGAAGGCGTTGGTGTATGGGGGGGCACCCCCCGGCCCGCTTTACCATGGGGTGGAAAGCCAAAACACCCACCAAAAAGGCTCCCAAACAAGGTCCCACTAGTAGAAGTAATTTCGGTTTTGGGGCTGCAGGGGCAACCCAAGGGGGGAATTTCCCCATTTAAAAGGGCCCGGTGGGGCAAAAATCACTGGCCCATTGTGGGTTTCCCCCGGGGTCCCCGAAACATTTTGGGGCAGGATAACTCGCTTAGAGGCGGGGGGGCATCTAGCACGGGTCTTTGGCAGTGGGGCTTTTCCAGACTCACGGGAAAACCTATCACGGGCCTGATAGGTGACCCCAGGCCGCCTACTTTTCGAGATTCAGCTTTTTACCAAATTTCAAAGTTTTACTCTACTAAAAAAAGGCAGTAATTTGGCCCCCACAAGACCCCGGAAAATTTTAGACATGGTGCTTGGAGGAGTCCTTGGGAGGCGCCACTTCAAAGGGGGAAAAGGGCTACTGAAAAAAACCCGGGACGGGGATAAAATTCCCCCCTTCCCAAAAAATTGGGAAAGGAATTTTGGGGAAGGGGGAAATTCAGCGGAAGAAATGGGGGAAAAAACCCTTTTTCCCGGCACACAAGTCCTTTTTTCTCCCCCAGGGCCCCCCGAGCTAAATAAAAAATTAATCACCCCGGGGTATAAAGTCCCCGCTCTCCCGCACTCCCCCAATCCCGGGAGTGCCCAACATTTTTCTGGGGGCTGCAAAGCAACGTGGGGAAAGCTAAGCACATTTGGGGGGAGTTTGGCCCCACTTTTTAAAAACCCTTTTGGGGGAATCCTGACCTCATTCACACAAACGGGCCCTTAGAACAGGAACTCCTGCCTTTTGTTTCCTTTGACACCCCCCTCCCAACCACTTCCCTCAAAACCATCTCCTGCGTTTCTTGATCCTGGCAGCAAACTAGTAATTCCCCGCTTATGCTGCCCACTTCTACCCTCCATGTTTTTCCTTTTCAGGGAAAATCCACACCCCTCAACGTAGGGAGGAAATCCATGCGATTCACTCTCAAAAACTACAAAAGCACCTCACCGGGGACAATGGTTTCATCTTCTGTCGGACGGATCGGTATCGTTACTTTGGCTGTGACGCGCCTATGGCTGTTCTTGTCAATTAGGTGCAGATGATCTGGGAGTGGGCTGTGGGGCGGGCGGGGATTGGCTGGAGATCCTTTTTTCTTTTCTTTTCTTTTTTCTTGTTTAATAGTCCAAAAGTTAGGACTACAACTGTTCAACAACTATGTTATGTCAGCTTTCGGCTTGACGCTATGAAAGAGGTCCTACGTGACCTATGTCTGTAAAACATGCAGTCGCAGTTTTGATCTACCTGTACATGAGCCATTAGCTAATAACGATTAGATTACAATATGTCACTGTATCTTTGTTGCTGTATGGTTACAGCTAACATTAAAAACACACTGCTCTAGGAAACTTTGTTAAACTTTGAAAAAAACGATTTAGCTTAATTTGTATTTACAGAAGTCCCCTTTCCCAATTCTGACTGAAAAATGTTTTTCTTTCAATAAAAACCCAATTTTTGAATTTTAAAAAAAAAAAAATTGCAGAAGAAATGATCATTTTAAAAAAATTTCAAGAGGGACCATTTTGTTTGAAAAGGGAATGTGAAGAGACCGGGAACTAATCGCACCCGGGTTGGGGCCACAACACATTTGAGATCCATGCCTGATTCACTTGATGAAAGTCAAACGTCCAAAATTATCTTGGAAACCCGGGAATTCGTTTGCCCTGTAATTGACTCCCCCACTGTGCTGAAGGTCCCTCAGAGTATGACGCTGGCTCCGGGCCCGGGACAACACCTCTATGGCTTATGAGCCACCCTCGGGCCATTCGTCCATTTTGGATACCCAGAATCAAATTGGGTCTGGAACCCCATCAAAAAAAATCGGTTTTTAAGACCAATAGTCGGGCACCATGATCTTAACTGATCTCTGTGTGTTTGAATTTTGCCCTGCATTGCATGCGTTGGTGAGGGGGTAAACAAAGTTTTTGCCAGAGGCACCCATTAGTTTTCCGGGCCCCCCTTCCCTTTCGGGCTGCCGCAAACCCCCAATTTTTGGCACTCTAGTTTTGCTGTCACTCGCTGATGTTAAATTCCACCGTGAAAATTTGGGGATCGGGGAAGCAGATGAAACAGAGGGTCTCCATTTGGGAACAATCGAAAGGGTTTCCACTTCCTGCTTTTTTACTCCCCTTTTGGGTGGGGGGAAGGGAAATTTGTTTGAGTTTTGTTTTGTCCCGGGGATCCAGGAGGGGGGCCCCCCCAGAAACTGTTTTTTCATTTTATGGCCTTAATGCAGGATAAATTTGGGAAAAGGAGCATCCAAGCATAAAGGAGAGAGGGAAAGCCTTGTTTTTCCCAAGCCTCTGGTCGGGGGGCCCCTAGCAAACTGATCTTCCTAAACCCTTCCCCCTCCCCCAAATTCGCGGCCAACCCCCTTTCCCAAAGGGCCAGGGACGTCGGAAACCCATCGCTTCGGGAAAAATCCCCTCCCCCTCCCCCTTTCCTCTCCTCCCCGCGCCTCCCCACAGCTTAAACAGGGCCCGATTTTGCCGAAGGGATGCCCCTGAGAGCTGATCGCCCCCTTTGAAAAAAAGCCTTGACCCCGAACCACTCCCTAATGAAACCGAAAAAATTGTGAAACTGCGGCCTTGGGGTTTAGAGGGAGAGAAAGGCCCCGGCCCTGAAACGGTTTTGGTTCCGCCCTCCTCCGTCGCTGGCGGGACCTGTTTTTCAGAGTGTCCAACGATCTTTTCCCAGAACTAAAAATCACCACAATGCCATGCTGAAAAGGGCTTTGTCCGAACGACCATTTGGGTGGTTTCCCTTCAAAACGGGAAAGGTGGTGCAGAGTTTTTTTTCACCTGCCTCCACTCTCGGGGGCTCAACCCCCCCGATTCCTTTAACCGCTGCTTGTCAGGCCATGTGCCCACTTCAAACGGGCGAAATGGCATTGCGCTGCCCCCAACAATCGCGGGTAGAAATGTGGAGGGGGGGAATTTCCAGCGTGTTCCCACGTCAAAAAAGAGAGGGTTGAGGGGGAGGCCGAGTTTTGACCTGCAAAAATCCAGGGCGGGGACAAAATCAGGGGGGCAAACGGCGGAAGTGCAAAACCCCCAAGACCCCCGACCCTTCCCTTCCAGGCCCAGTCCAGCCCCGGGTGCTTTTTTAGAAATTTCTGGAAATCCAAGGGTTTCCCAGGGCCCTTGTGCCGGGCAAGGGATTTTGCTCCAGCCTCCCAAAACTTAAGGGCGGCCAGCAGATTTCGCCCTTTATTCGCACCCCAAACCTTCCTGGTAAAAGGTTCTTTTTAAACCCCGGGCCACCTGGGTTCTCGTTGCTTAAGCCGTCCACAGCCCGACCTGTGTGTGGACGGTCCCCCCAAGGCAATTAATTTCAACAGGGCCCCGGGTTTGCCCTCGGGGCACTTGATGCCACCAGGGGAACCTTTGGGGGGAAAGAGCCTGCCCCCAAACCCCCGCGTTTTGAAGAGCGTGCGCCTTGCAGAAGCCCCCGGGCCCCCCCCCCAGAACACCCCCCCACTCCCCCAAATTGAGCGTCACAGAGATATAGCGGCCTTTGGCCGTGCTTACTATCCATGGTCGGTGGGAGAGGGAAATTTTTCCCGGGACACAAAAGCGACAACTGCGTTTGAAATTTTTAAGAAACACGTGGCTGTCCAGGGCAGGGGGGTTTTTCCTGGCAAAGAATCCCTGCTGGGAAATCGGGAAATTTCGGGGGCGGGCGGGGGCCATGAAAATGGGGAAACCCCCAATCTTTGTCCCCCAAAGAGGGAAAGGCAACTTTTCCCAAAGGGCCAAAAGCCTGGCAATCCCGCTTTCAGGCTTTGGTTTTGGGGATAAATTTTGGGTTAAATTTTTCTTTTTTTTCTCCCCAAACCGGGAAGACAAAAGGGCCCTGGCTCTAGCCCCGGGCCGGGCTGTACGCGTGCGGGGTCGCAAATTTGGGGGAAGGAAAAGGGGTAGGAGGGGGTCTCGGTAGTGCTGGTTGGAAACCCCCGGGGCGACTGGAGGCCTGGGGGGCGGAGGCTAAATCCCTAAACATGACTCAAAGACTTTGGTACTGGGGAAAAGGGCTTGGTGGGGGGCGGAGGGGAAAGGAGGCGGGGGAACAGATGTGTACAGTTTTTGGAGGCCCCGGGGGCCGGTTCGGGCCTTTTTTTGGCCAAAAGTTTTTCCCCCCAAATTCAACTCATGCATTCGCTGCATGTAACTAGACATGTTGGTGGCTAACCATTTAAAGGGTTTTTTTTTGCCTCTATTTTGGGTTTTCCCGGAAAAGGCGGCATATACATCGCTGGGTAAATCAGAGGCTTGTCAAAGAAGGCCCGGGCTTGAAAAGGTCCTGGACCTTTTTGACGGCGATAACGAGGGGGGGGGTTGCCCGACCCTTGGCTGGGGGAAATCAAAACAGGGGACTTTTTTGCGACCCCGCCCCTCAGTTTTTGTGGCGGGACCCGTTTTTGACACTCCCCCATCCTTCCTCCTCGTCCACTAAAGAAGGGGTTTGGGAAAAACCCAAATTCTGAGAAAAGCCCAGGGGGGATCCGCAATGTCGCATCATCATAAACAAAACCGGGGAAAAATTTTTTGGGTCGTCCTAAATTTTTCTGCATCCAAAAAGCTGCGGGCAAAAAAGAAAGGGGGGCACGCAAGGCCCGTTCCGACCGCCCGGGTTTTTTTTTCCAAAAAAACCGGTTTTCCTTCACCCCTCTGATGGAAATCGTAACGGGGCCCGTCAGAAAAGACAAAATAAACCTCTTGATTTTTTAAACATCCCCTATGCCCCCAAACCGCTTTTTGTCATCAAAGGGGCCCTTCAACAAGGGATTATCCACAGTGGTGGGTACCGAGGTTAAACTTTTTTTGCTGCTTCATTTTGGGACGGGAATCCCTTTAAATGAACAGATAAAACACATTTGTGGCCGTGACTGAAGGACGGGGGAGGTAAACGGGCTAGATCAGGTTGCTTTAAAACCACTGAAGGAAAATTTTGGCGACGATGTTTTTTTATTTAAAGATTCACAAAAGCCCGACCCAGCAAATGACGGGCCCGAGGTCCTGCAACGACAACCCGGCATGCGTTTTGTCGCCAGCACTGGAAAGGAGCACCTTCTCTCTTTACCTCTACCTCCATTTTGCTACCCCCCCCCTTTGCCGCTTACCACCTGCTTTTTCGCTCCATTTTCAAAATAAAAAAATTTAGAAGGTAGGGAATTTTTTTTGGAAACCCTCTTTTTTAAAAGCGGCAAATTCACAGCTATTCTCAAACCCTTCTAAAAAAAACAAAAGGGCTGGATTCAAATTAACTGCAAGGTTCTATCAACAAATCGGGACTGGGCAAAATCCAAAAAACCGTATCTGTTATTATGGTAAAATAAACTGTATTTTTTGCCCTTTCAATTCACCTTGGGAAATGAATTGCGTTTTAAAATTTACGAGATGCCGTCAATGAACAATGCGGGGGGAAAAAGTAAAAAAACACGTAACTGTTAGTTTTTGATATAAAAAGGGTATTTTTTGCACCTTTTTAAATTTCACCTGTGTAAATATAGAATTGCTTTTTTTAAAGTTTTTCGAGATCTCGTCAATAACAATGCGGGGTGCGCAAAAGTAAAAAAACACGAAACGTTATTTTGGATAATAAACGATTTTTTTTTTGCCCCTTTCAATTCCCTGGGGTGAATATAAATGCTTTTTTAAAAAATTTACGTAGATGCGCTCAATGAAAAAGCTGGGTGTAAAAAGAAAAAAAACACGTAACTGTTTTTTTTTGATATATTAAACGGTTTTTTTTGCACCTTTCAATTTTCACCTGTGGGAATATAGAATTCTTTTAAAAAAAAATTTTTAGAAGCCCTCAAATGAAAAATGCGGGGTGTGCAAAAGTCAAAAAACACGAAGTTTATTTTTTGATAAATAAAGGGTATTTTTTTGCACCTTAAATTTCACCTGTGTAATATAGAATTGCGTTTTAAGATTTACTAATCGCGTAATGAACAAGGGGGGTTAAAAAAGTAAAAAAACACGTAACGTTATGTTTTGGGTAAATAAATGATTTTTTTTGCACCTTTTCAATTCCCCTTTGGGGGAATATAGAATTGCGTTTTAAGTTTACGTAATCGCTAATGAAAAAAGCGGGTGTGCAAAAGTAAAAAAAACACGTAATTTTATTTTTGCATAAAAAACAAATTTTTTTGCACCTTTCAATTCCCCCTGGGGGAAAATATAAATTCTTTTTTTAAGTTTTACGTAATCGCGTCAATGAAAATTTGGGGGGGGGTGGCCCCAAAAACCCCAAAAAACACTAACTTTTTTTTTTTTGGATAATAAACAAATTTTTTTTTTGTCCTTTCAATTCACCTAGGTGAATATAAAATTTTGCTTTTTTTAAAAATTTAACCAGAGGGTGCGTAAATGATCAATGCTGGGTGGCAAAAGTAAAAAAAACACGTGACGTTATTTTTTGATATAATAAACGGTATTTTTTTTGCACCTTTAAATTTCACCTGTGGGAATAAAAAATTTGCTGTTTAAGATTTACATAGATCGCTAAAGAACAAGCTGGGTGCCAAAAGTAAAAAAACCTAACTTTAATGTTTTGGTAAATAAACGAAATTTTTGCCCCTTTAATTCCCTGGGAAAATATAAATTGCTTTTTAAAATTTACTAGAGTGCTAAATGAAAATGCTGGGTCGCAAAAGTCAAAAAACACAAACGTTTTGTTTGGTAAAAAAACGTTTTTTTTTGCACCTTTTCAATTCACCAGGGTAATATAAAATTGCTGTTTTAAATTTACGCAGACTCGTCAAGATCAATGGGGGGTGGCAAAATAAAAAAAACACGTAAGTTAATTTTATATAAAAAACGTATTTTTTGCACCTTTCAATTCCCCCTGGGTAATTAGTTTTTGCGTTTAAGATTTACATGATGCTGTTCAATGAACAATGCGGGGTGTGCAAAAGTAAAAAAACACAAAACTTTTTTTTTTGGTTAAAAAACGATATTTTGCCCCTTTTAAATTCACCTGGGGTGAATTAAAATTTGCTGTTTTTAAGTTTTTACGAAGCGCGTCAAGAACATGCGGTGGCAAAGTCAAAAAACCTAACTTTATTTTTGATATAAAAGGGTTTTTTTTGCACCTTTTAAATTTCACCGTGGTAATATAGAATTGCTGTTTTAAGATTTACGTAATCGCGCAATGAACAATGCGGGGTCGCAAAAGTAAAAAAACATGTAACGTGAGTTTTCGTACGTACACGGTTTTTTTGGGCAAAAAACAACCTGTGCTGACACAAATTGCTGGTTTTATTTAAGGCAAGGGGGAATATCAACATCACGGGTTAATGGTAAAATTGAACACCTATCTTAAATGTAACTGAAAAAAAAGGGAGTTTTGCACAAACAAAAAACCGCTTTTACTAAAATATTTTTAAACCAATAAATTCGGGCTGCCCAAAAAACCAGGAAATTTTTCAAAACAAACGTTAAATAATAAAGATATTCCACTACAATGCCCTACACAAGTCTTGGAACTTTATCCGTGTTTTTTTAAAGTAGAGCTTGTCTTGTTCTCCCCGGGGGGCCCCCCCCCCACTCCCACCGCCGTGAAATTTTGCGTAGTGCTTTAAAATTCCACTAACTAATAAAATGTTCAAATCTCTAATCTAACTAAATTGGAAAGGGTCAACTAATAGTAAGGGTTTTTCTGTGCAGAAATAACTAATTTCGCTGAGCTGTTTTGGGCCCCAGGGAGAGCGCAGTCCCATCCCCAAAGAACCCCGAAACACTGAGGGTGAAACAGGAAACCTGTTTATGTCATGATTTTTCCAGCCAATCGCAACCAACACACCCCGTCATGACGTCGCACCACATTCACCCGCCATTTAGTAATCTTTTAAAAAGCCCGGCCGCCAAAAATTAAGGAACGCCGAAAAAGGCGCGATCTTTAAAAATTATGCACAGATTTTAACCTTAATTATCGCAGATTGGAAATTTCGATCACCATAAAAAACCTTTCCGTTTCAACTTTGACGATAAAAATCGTCAAAACTACTTATGACACTTGGGGCATTCTCAAATGTAAGGGTTGAGGGCACAAAGGTCTATAACATCTACCACTCTTGATTCCCTCATGAGTATGGAAAAGGATTCCATGGCAACTTGGAACCTATAACTCCATCTAAAGAGTGCTAAGGCAGTGCTAGTGGCCACACAAAATATTGACACTTTGGTATAATTTGTCTATTTTGGCTTAGGGGTGTACTCACTTTTGTTGCCAGCGGTTTAGACTTTGTTGGCTGTGTGTTGAGTTATTTTGCTATTCCAAATATGGGCTGTGAGCAGCAGGAGAAAGCATGGAGGCACACAGGAAGCATCTGGCAGTCAACAGATGCTTCCTGTGCGCCTACATGCTTTCTGCTGCTGCTCACAGCCCATACTTGGAATAGCAGCCTTCCCTCATTACCCTAGTGCCGCCTCTGACCAGCGCAAATCCCGCTTTCATCCTGATACATTCACTACTATTTGATCTACTTTATTCCTCATAGCTATTAAGATGTATTTTGTGACAAAGGAGACGTCCGAAACATCTAATGTTATTTCATCTAATGTATCAATGTAAAATTTATACATAATTATACTTTTAAGCAGTAACTAAATACCTATTTTTGTAAAAAAATAAAACATTATATTACTTATTATTAGATTTTCTAAACAGCTAGCAAGTCTGATTCATCTCTCCAGGCTCCTGTGATATCTTGTTCTCATTGCTGTAGAGACGAATACCAACACATTTTTGACATAATTAATAAGGAATCCAACATGATCTATCTTGTCTGTGTATTATTATTTTTATTATTTGACTCTGACTTGACCCTGACCTACTTACTCTTTTTAGTGTATCTGCTTTTTTTCTTGAATTATGTATTTGTCACTTTATTCCTGTTGTATGGTCTTCTGGTTCTTACCCTGGACCGTCTTCAAGTCCAATCTTTAGGCTTGGCCCATTATGATCCCTCCCTTATTTATGACTCTTAAGTTTGATACCCATTACACTACAGCTAATTCTGCAGCACAACTGCCACCAATTAGTGACTATTCTGGGGACTGACACCTGGGAATTCAGCTAGGGAAATCCATAGCTCATCATGGGGTTCAGAATGAGGACCTTCCCTATTGGCTCCTCAATCAACTTCTCGGGTAATAGTCATAACAATGGTGCCTCAATAATGAAAATACTAGTCACAGAATAAAACTGACAATCCTGAGCTCAGAGGTCAGTGATAATATTCTGAGGTCTGAAGTATCTCAAGTGTACAATATAATTTAACATCTACTATAGCACCAGCTTGTTGTGAACTGATAGATTCTTACATGGAGCTTCCTTTAAAGAGGAGGCTACAATGAAACATTGACATTGATGCAACTAATACAGGTGGACCCCGCTGGCAGCTGTGAAGATAAGTTACTTAGGAAGGGGTACCAAGCCGAAATTTTGTACGTTATCCTTTCGCTATCATACTGATTGAATATATATTTTTTATAATTTTTCCCACTGCCTTTGATATGTACATTTAAATTGCATTCATTTCACAAAAATCCTATCTAGTTGTGCATGGAGAGGCTTATATAGATTTGTACTTTTTAGAAGTGAGCTGCATTATGTCATACATTTTTCTATTGTGTTATAGAACAGAGAGGAATCTGCATTGTACAAATGTACAGCTTTGGTGCCACCTATGCCACCCGCAGAATTGGTCATTAAGGCGAACACAAAGGTAATATATTATAAATCAAATATAGAGACATCCATAATCAGAGATGCAAGGAGTGCATAAATTATAGTTATTAAGGCGCTGAACACATGAATTTTTTGGCCTGCTGTCAGAGCATTTTAAGTAAGGTCATCAATTTACAGTGTACGGTAGGCAACAAAATAACCCTTGGAATGGAGAATACATGTTTTTAAGTTTGAAACCAAAATAAGAGATATTAGGAAGTATAAAAAATAATCTACCATTCATAAAGAGGTCAGCGATCAGCAGAACGGTTTAATCCTCTGATATAATCTCTGTTATATCGAGAAACATTTTCATCCCTCTAATGGAAGAGCTGAATGCTTTCATAGTAATAAATGAAATAATCATCCAAATGGTATCACATTGCACATAGAAATAATAATATTCATTTGTTATACAGTGGCTTCGGATAAATGTGTGCATTATTGCCATACTGTTGGATTTACTAGAAAAATCATCTATTTATTCCTCTTTTGATCTTATTCTTTCCTTCCACTGTTGACCTCATATTTGAATAATGTAATAAATATAAATGGAAAATTCTGTGGTGGATCAGAGTTGCATTTTTCCTAAAATACATAAATCCGTCTCTTTTGTGAAAAGCTGAATTAGTCAAAAGTTGGAATGTGTCACTAAGATCCAACCTTGCGCATGTTTGTAGCAGACATTCACCTACCACATCAGTGGTATGTGGTGCTCCACAGTTATTATTATTATGACTTCCTATTTTCAATGTTGGCAGCGTGTAACTCATGAAGGAAGTCATGTGTGGTGAGCTGGCTTGGTAGGCAAGGTGTGTAATAGGTTGTCTGCACAAATATCCTTCATTAATGGCATGAGTAAAAGGGGCAAGTTATCAGTTGCAAAAAAGGGATGATTATTTGCTTTTTGGCCAATATATATATTGCCAGGGAGATTGACATGTCAGTTCTTTCCCCTGGGCACGTATTCTGCGCTGGGTAAAAGAACAGTTAATCATTGCTCTCAATGAGAGCAATGAATTATCATAATGTCGGCCTGCACTTCGGGTGTATTGAAGCGCAATTACTGACCGACATTACGCCATCTGAAGATACTCATACATAGGCGTTCCAGAACTTCCATGCAGAGATATATTGCCACCGCCCGGACGATTATGGTTAATAGGTAATTGCCAATGGGCATTGCCAACAAGCTCTGTAATTTTGGTTGTAAGTTACAGTGACAAGTCGCAAATTTATTTCCACTGTGATCTCTGGCCTGGTCTAAGCTTCTATTGATTGCAGGCAAGTCTATCTGGCACGAATGACTTTTACAATTAGAACACCCAACAATAACCAAAAAATCCACCACCGCTGACCAAGTTTTCAAAAGAGGTCTTCAGGTAGAAAATGGCCTTCAAAAATGGTGAACTGTGAAACTCTATGCATAATCTGTGGTTGCAAACATTTAGCATAAAAAATATTTTTCCTAATTATTTCTAGAGATAGAACATCAGTTGTGTAGATATATATGCAGCTGCTCCAGACGTACATCAATGCATTACTTGAGATTCAAGAAAATTAAGAAAGCAGCACAGCTGAGATTTCATATGCTAGCATGAAAATAATCAGCGTAGTCAATATTTTTTCCCATTGTATTTTACCAACAAAGCTCAGCATGTGTCATCTGTAATTGCTAAGCTAAGATGCAATGATATTAAATTATTGCAATGTTATCTTGGCATAGAATGAAATGTAGTTAGAGTTTTCATAATCACACTAGTTACTTCATTTCCCAAAAGATGAATTTTATTAAAAAATAGAATAAAGACTAAATCAATTAAATTTTTGCTGCAGATGTCCTGTCAGTCATTAAATTGTTATTTGTTTAAATGAACAAATGTTCATTAATTTTATTTTCCAGTAAATGTGTTGCTGCTCCTCCGTATCGTAATATATTCAGATATGAAAATCCACAATGTTTTTGAGCAAATCTGAATGCTCCATTTTCAAAATATGGGCCAGTGAGACAGTCTAGTAGTTGGTATGATAAAAAAAAAATTGAAATAAAACATTAAAAACGAGTAAATTAAACTAACCAATTGAATAAAATACAAATGGAGCATGCATTGCTTTAAAAGTATGTCTTACATTACAAACACCCCGAGGAGCTTTGATTACTTACTTAAAAATGTTTTAAATTATCTATATATTTTGATTAGTACTTTATAAGGACTAGTAGTTAGAAGTAAACTACTAGAGGGCCAAGTAAGAGCAGGAGGTGTATGAAGCACATATACATTTAAAGGATTCTCTAGGATTAATAAAATTGCTGCTTTGTCCTAATAACAGTGCCATAACTGGTAAGGGCCTGGGATTGCTCCATTTAATGAGCAGTGTCAGACTGAGGTGCCTAGGGCAACCAGTGGAATTTATTCTTGGAGCTCACTCTACAGCTATTGTACATGACTGCACATACTGCATATAAGTTTTGCACCCTGCATCTTGCTTCCTGCTTTTCTCCCTAAAAAGCAGTCTGAAGCCTCCTATTCTCAGTGTCTCATCAAACCTTGGAGCCCAATGAGGGTTTTCCTTGCTCCCTTGTGAGCCAGTCCAAATCTGTCACATTGAACATGCAATCTGAACTGCTGATAGAATGCTACAGAGCAGTAACTGTGCAGACTGATATATATATTTTTGTAGGAAAAGATTCAGTAGAACTTGTATTTTATTCATTTATATCCTTGCTTATTCAGGGTTAAGGAGTCCAGTACGGACACTGATACTAATTAAGGCTGACAACCACTGGTAGGATAGCCTACTGGACTCCTTAACCCAGAATAAGCAGGGATTTAAAAAAAAATACATCTGCTGATTCGCTCCCTACAAAACTATGTATCAATCTATTCCTTTGTTCCATTGGAAAAAAGGTGAGGGGAGAGGTGAGTCCCATTTTTTATTTTAAATGGTCTATATTAGGCTGCAATTAAATATTGATGTTAACAACCGTTTTAAGGGGATTGTTCAGCAAACAAAAAAAAAGAAGAAAAAAGTGTTCTCAACTTGCATGAGTCTTCAATTACCTTTGTGTGATGTTTTTTAAAATAATTTATGCCTTTCCTAAAATGTATAAAGCAATTGTCACGGCGCGCGGCGCCGCCGCTCGCCGCGGCCGCCCCCTTAGTGCGGCACGGGGTCGGCACGGTTTGCTGCGGCTGTCCGCAGCCGTTAGGTCCTTCTCCTCTTGCACGGGAGACCCGTATTACCAGTTCCCCACTCCTGTCTCAGCTCTGACAGCCGCCGGTTGCATAATCCCTGCTTAAGGCGCACACGCGACGGTGGTCGGATTTAAAGGGCCAGCGCGCCTTTAAGTGGTTAATTTGACGGCCGTGGTCTATATATGGTAGTCGCCCTCAGACTCGTCTGCCAGTCTTGTATGGTGTGTTTTGGCCGGTTTAGGTGTATAGAGTTCGCCTGTTTCCCGGTACCAGTCCGTTCTGCTTACGTTCCTGACCTTGCCTGTTTGCGCCTGCCCTGACCGTCTGCCCTGTCTCTGACTACGAAACCTCTGCTGCCTGCACTGCTGGACCTTTGCCTGTACCACTACGCCTCGGAATTATGTCTCTGTACCAACGCTGTACCCGGCTTGCCATCGCACAAAGTCACGTCAGGGGTAACGACCCTGGTGAGCCTAGCCGCCGCAAGTTCATCCGCTTGCGGCGGGCTCTGGTGAAAACAGGGGGGTTACCTGTAGACTCCGTTCCCTGGCGTGTGGTTAGCTTAGCTATCACGCTTGCGTTGGCCCAGCGGAATCCTCCCTCCGTTACAGTACAGACTGGGCCATGGATTCCGCAGGGTTTACCTGCCCGATTCCGGGAACATTCACGACGGCCAGTCGCCAGCAGAGCCAGCGTAATCGACTCCAGCTAGTCGGCCATGATGCAGAACCTTGCGACCCCGTCTGCCTTCCACCGGCTGCCACCTCTGCACTGCATACGTTTGCTCCGGGCATCCATTGCTCTTACCTGCTTTGGTTCGGGACCCTCTGCTGCATCTGGACACTCCCCTCTCGCTACGATGGAGACCCCCAAGAAGTGCAGGGATTCATCAGCCGTGCTTCCATCCACCTCGAGATGATGGGGCGCCAATTCCCTACAGTGCGTGCAAGGTGGCTTTCATAATCGCCTTTGTCGGGAGAAGCTGGAGTTGGGTCTTACGCAGCTATGGGATCGCGGGGATCTTGGACAGCGACCTTCCAAACCTTCCTCCGGGGGTTCGCACAGTCTATGAGGAAAACCAGGCCGTACTCTTCGGCGACCGCGGCACTTGATCCGGTTCGTCAGGGCGACCCACAGACGGTCAGTATTCTGTTCAGTTTAGGCACTTGCTAGGAGCTGGACTGGAACAACGAAGCGTTGGTGGCGACATTTTGGCAATGCCTCTCGGGGGGCGACTCCAGGACGAGCTCGCCGCTGCGGGATATCTACAGCTGCTTGGATGACCTAATATTTGGCCACCCGAGTGGTTATTCGCTTCGCCGAAAAAGGCAACAAGAAGCTCGCCTACAACGGGAACCGGTCCCTCCGTCCACGGCCGTTTCCCCGCTTGGCTCCCACGTTCAAGCGGTCACCTCTTCCTCCTCTGATGGCGGACTTTGAAGAAGAACCTATGAGGTCGAGAGAGCAAGCGTCCCAGGAGTTCATGGAACTTTCTCAGCGGCCGTCTGAAGCGGCTGCTGCTTTATTGTGGTGGTTTGGCCATTTCATGGGGACTGTCGGTAGCGCCGGGAAACTTCCGTCACCTAGGGCTTCGTAGGAGAGGCAACCCTAGGTTATTCAGATCGGCCTCTCCAGTTTGACATGCCCGTATAATTGGTGCTTCTCGGACAGCACCTTTCAGGCCACGCCTTTATTGTTTCTGGATTCGGCAGAAATTTCATTAAGCCACGAACTTGTACAGGTTTCGTCTCCCGGTGACTCCGTGTGCAGAAAGACTAGAAAACCCATATTTGTGTCTGTCGGTCGTGGCGAATGCCTTAAGTATGCCATCGTTTCCGTACGGATCCCCTCTTCCTGCAGATTGGGGCTTTCAAAGGGAACGAACCTTTGCACTTCTAGTCCTGCCGCGTCCCTCCTCTGAAATCTTCTGGGCCTACCTTGTGCAGGAACCATACTCGACCTTGGATTGGAGCACAGGTAGAAGTCATGCGTTGGGGTGGGAGAGCATGTCACTCACGTTGCCTTGTCTGCCACTCTGCAAACTCGCCCTCCTCACGTCGCTTCCCTGAAGTCGGCCAAGCCTCTCCAGGATCTCTAGCATTATTGTGATTTGCGGAGGTTTTTTCGGAGAGGCAGCCGAAACGCTCCCTTCCTTCACCGGCCTTACGACCTGTCCCATTGAATGCTTCTGGCAGTACTCTACGTGAGGCGGGGGTTTTTCACTTCTCTGTCCGGAGACTAAAGCGATGACTGATGAGTACATCAAGGAGAACCTGCAAGGGTTTTATCCGGTAAGTCCTCGTCTCCGGCAGGGGCCGGCTTCTTCTTTGTGGAGAAAAAAAGATGGGGTCTTCGGCCCTGCATCGGACTATCGGGGCTTAAATAAAATCCACCATATAAGAATCGTGCTTGATATGGAAAACTCTGTCGACCGCCTGCGTTGGCTGCTCGAAAATATTCTCAAGTGGATCTTGCGGTGCTTATAATTTGATCCGTTATTAGAGAAGGCGGCGGGGGGAGACGAGTGGGGAAACGGTTTAATACGCGGGGAATGGGGACCATTTTCGAGTATCGGGTTATGCCATATTCGGTCTCTGCAAACGCCCTGCTGTATTCAAAATTTGTCAATGAGGATCTTCCGGACCTATTTACAGTCTGTGTTATTGTCTACTTGGGACGATATTCTTATCTTTTCTCCGGATCTCGTAAAACTATCGCACACGGTCCGCCAGGTCCTCAGGGATTCCGCACCACCTCGCTTTTTTGCCAAGCCAGAGAGTGTCTCTTCGAACCACCAGCTTGACCTTTTTTGGGTACATCGTCTTCTGATAAGGGCCTCCGGATGGATCCCTCAAAGCTCTCCGCATGGTGTTGCAGTGGCCAACAACCGGTGGGCCTTCCGGGCCATCACACGACTTCCTAGGATTTGCATTATTATAGTCAATTTATCCCACATTTCTCTTACGCTTGTGGCCATCCTCTGTGGTCTAACCATAGAAGAAGCCAATCCAAGTTCCGGGCCCCGGAAGCTCAAGAAGCCTTTCAGCCGTCTCAAAATCGCGTTCGGTCTGCTCGGTTTCTGTCTCGCCCGGACCTCGAACGCCCCTTATTCTGGAAGTGGATGCTCCTCGGTGGTGCCGGGATGCTGGCTCCTGCGAGGTCCGCATCGGGTAAACTGCATACGTGTGGATGCTTCTCCAAAACTTTCTCTTCCGGCAGAGAGAAGAATTATACCATAGGGGGATCGGCGATTTAATGCACAAAGCTGGCTCTAAAGAGTGGCGTCACCTGCTGGAGGGGGCCGTCATTCTATTGAATATTTTCACCGACATAAAAAACCCTCCTATTTCTTCAGTCGGCTCAAGCTTGATTCCCTGGCAGGCTAGATGGTCGCTATCTTCGCCGTTTGACTACTGCTTACACTTTCGGCCGCCGAAGAACGGCAAAGCTGACGCCCTATCTCGTGCCTTGATACGGTGGGTCTCGAACTCTCCTCCACAGCACATTGTCCCCCTGAACGCCTCGTTCATGGCTGCCCCCGATGATCTTAAACGTGTGCCCCACGGGAGACGTATGTGGCCCTTGCTTTGCGGCCTAGAATCCTCGAAAGTGGGGACATTCTTCCCGAAACGTCTGGGCATCCTGGAATCACATAAGTCACCTTCAGGCGGGCTGGAGTCTCCGCTACTACTGGTGGACCAATCTTGCGCAAGACGTCTGGGACTTTGTGCTGGCCTGCATTCCAGTTGCCTAATTAGGTTCTCGACCTCAAGCCGCGGGCTTTTTCAGCCTCTTCCTGTGCCGGAAAAACCCTGGACCCATGTGCCATGGACATTGTCACAGATCTTCCACCTTCATCTGGAAACACGGTAATATGGGTGCGTGAGTTTGGGCCGATCGTTTCTCGAAAATGGCCCACTTCTCCCATTGCCTGGGTTACCCTGCCCCCAGCTGGCCCAGCATTTTTTCATCATATTTTTACGCTTGCACGGTCTCCCATTGCACATTGTCTCTGAAGGGGAGTCCAGTTTTATCGCTTAATTTTGGCGGGCCTGTGCGGTTCAGTGCAGATTCAGTTGGATTTTTCCTCTGCTTACCACCCTCAAACTCAACGGGCAGGTATAGAACGGGTTTAACCAGGTGTTGGGCACCTACTTGCGGCATTTGTGTCGCTCGTCAGAAGACTGGTATCGATCTTCTCTCTGGCAGAGTTGTTCTTATAAACTCTTTAGAGTCAGAATCCGGCTGGGGCCCTCCCCCGTTTTTGTGTCTTTGGGTTTACATCCCCACCCACCTCTCCTCTAGCTACCTGTGTCATGTCCCGGCCGTGGGATGCCCAAGTAAAGGACATCAAGGCTCTCTGGACCTCACGCTTCAGGCCCTGTAGTGCTTGTGCCCGCAACCAAGCGTCAGGCTGACAGGTACCGTAGGCCCCGCCCTATTTGAGCCAGGGCGTGATAGGGTTTGGGTTTATCCGCAAAGTACCGTCCCGTTTAAGGTGACCATTTACATGTTGGGCCCCAAATACCTGGGTCCTTTTGTGGGCTCCAGCGTAGAACTCCGCGTCTCTATAAGCTTCGCCTGCCCCGACTCTTACGGAATCCCGAACGGCGTTCACGGTCCCTCCTAAGCCTGTGTTCTGAACCGCTTCTCCCCGCAGTCTGTCTAGCCTTCTCCTGTTGTAGCACAGATAATCTTTGAGGTCAGGAGGTGTGGGGGAGAAGACAGTGAGGGGGAAGGGGGTTTCTACCTTAAGATGGAGGGCTTTCGGTCCGGAGGAGCGTTCATGGGAACCGAGACCAATCTGTCCCTGATCTCCTCGCCTAAATTTTCAAAAGAAGAGGGGGAGAGCTATGGGGGGGGAGGTAACTGTCACGGGGAGGTCCGGCACGGGTGCTGCGGATGTCCGCAGCGTGGCCTTCTCCTCTTGCCCGGGAGAGACCCGTATTACCAGTTCCCGCTCTGTGTCCAGCTCTGACAGCCGCCGCGTGCATAATCCCTGCTTAAGGCGCGACGGCTGGTCCGGATTTAAGGCCGCTGGTCCTATATATGGTAGATGCCCCTAGCACTCGCTGCCAGTCTGTTGGTGTGTTTGGAGCGTTTAGGTGTATAGAGATTCAGCTTGATTTACCGCTGTTCCAGTCGTTGCTTACGTTCCTGACCGTGCCGTTTGCCGCCTGCCGACGGTCTTTCCGTCTCTGACTACAACCTTGCTGCTGACCTCTGACCTTCTTGCTGTCCGACTACGCCTACGGTTTACGGTACTTGTACCACGCTTGTTACCCCCGTGTGCATCGCAAGCAAGTCAAGTCAGGTGGGGTAACGACCGGTAGCTCACGCCGCAGAAAGTCCATCCGCTTTTGGGCGTGGCGCTGGTGAAACCGGGGGCTACTTTGACTCCGTTCCTAGCGATGGCTTAGCTATGGCGATTGCGTTGGCCCAGGGGATGCACCCTCGTTACAGCAATGGTTTTCGCATGGAGCAGCAACATTTGTTGATTGACTAGCTATTTCCTATGTACCTGTAGGCTAGATCCACACAGCATTGGACAAAAATTTCAGAAAGAAGTAACTGTTTTTTTCCGATGCACGACACGGTTTTTGTCACTGAAGTTACAAAAATGCTGTCGGTCATCTTTTTATTTGCAGTCGGCCCATACAATTGATTGTATGCGAAAAAGACAGCAAAATGCAAAATGCCAGCTGATTATACACAAATGTTGCTAAATCCGCGGCGCAAGAAAGTGGAGCCTTTAAAAATAACAAACCGTGTAGTACTTCAGGTCGTTTTTTCTATTGAAAGTTTCTAGGGCATGCAAAACGGTCAGATTTTCAATGGTTCCAAAATACTAAAAAACCGCAAGAAAATCCAACCGTTTTTTTTGTTGCTGTGTGGGACATGCCTAACACTACAAGCCAGGATCTTTTCGGGACTTTGCCTTTTCCTTCTTATTCAAACTCTAGTCTCAGTGCAAAGCCTCGTTTCCTTCCACATGCTTGAAAGGCCTTCGGAGGGAGGACCAGTGATGTGGCTTCAAAAACTTGCATTGCAAAAGAACAAAGCGCTTTGTACCTGATTCTGAGTTTGACACACAAGCTGTTTCTGTGTATAGCGACACACAGATCTCTGTGTGTCCTGTCATCAAACAGTGTTGTTGAATCAGGAAGCACACAGGAAAAATGTAATAAACTTTATTGTCTGACAGATGATTTAACTCAAAGTGATACTAAGAGTCTTTCATATGGAAAGGAGATGTGTCACTAACACAGGGCAATTGAGCTGTTACGTGGTATCACTGGCCCATGGTAAGTGATCCCATGAGCCTATTTGCCCATGTAGGTATCATTTAATATGACATGAGACAAAATACTTAGGAAAGAAAAGTTGGATTATTTTAGGGCAAGATTTAGGGGAATGTTCACACGGCCATATTTGCAGGGCTTATTTTGACACAAAATTGCGCTACAATATGCCTGAAAGCACGCACTGCAAAACATGTAAAATCATAACAGTTAAGGCAAATAAAATGCTTACCACACAGTTCTTGTGTTCGGTTCCTAGGCATCAGCGCGAACCTAAATAGTGCACATATTCTGTAATCAAAGATTTCCAGAAAAATGGGAGCTTCAGG
>JAODAL010026516.1:0-56664 GCA_025379985.1 Phyllomedusa bahiana | reverse complement strand
AAGGGGGGGGGTTTCGGCGGGCCCACCCCTTGTGGGGTATGTGAGGGATTGGGGGGTCGGATGTTTTTTTCCCTTGTGTGGCCCTGTGTGATGGGGGGTTTCGGCTGTTCTAATCCTCTGTGGGTTCTGGGGATGATGGGGGGTCGGGGCTTTCCTATCTCGGTGTGGTTTGTGATGTTGAGGGGGTCGGGCTGTTTATCCTCGTGGGGGTTTTGGGGGGGGATGGGGGGGTTTGGGCGTTTTTTTTTCCTATGTTGGTCTGTGATGGGGGGGGGGTGGGCTGTTTTATCCTCTGTGGGTCTGTGATTTTGAGGGGGTGGGCCCTGTTCTATCCCCCTGTTTGGTCTGTGGGAGGGTGGGGTCGGAGGTTCTTTCCTGGGTGGTCTGTGTTGATAAAGGGGGCCCGGTTTCCCCTCCTGGTGGTCTGTGATATGAGGGGGTGGCTGTTCCTTCCTCTTTTGTGGCCCTGTGATGATGGGGCGTCGGTTTGTTCTATCCTTTTGTGGGTCTGGGGGATGATGAGGGGGGGCCCCCGGGGGTCTGTAAAGTGAGGGGGTCGGTGTTTTTTCCCTTGGTGGGCGGGAAATGATGGGGGGGGGGGGTTTTCGGGTGTTTGATGAGGGGGGTCGGGGTTTTTCCTTCCCCCTTTTGTGGTCTGTGAGGTTTTGAGGGGGAGTGATTTTCTACCCTTTTGTGTGGTCGGGGGATAAAGGGGGCGGCCCGGGGTTTTCCCTATACTCGGTGTGGGGCCGGTGATGGAGGGGGGGCGGGGGGGCCCCCCTCCGGGGGGTTTCGGGTGTGGGGGGGATTTTCCCCCCTATCCCTTGTGGCCTTTTATAGGGGGGGGCCTCGTCCGGTTGGGGGGCATGAGGGGGGGGTCGGCCTGTTTCAATTCCCCCTGTGGGTTTGGTGATGATGAGGGGGTCGGGGTTTTTTTCCCCATCCTTTGGTCTGGGTTGGGGAAGGGGGTCGGCGGGTTCTACCCTTTCTGGCCCTTGTGATGAGGGAAGGGGGGTCGGCACGTCCTTTTTGGTTTTGGGGTTGAGGGGGGGCGGCCCCTGTTCTTTCCCTCTGTGTGGTTGTGATGATGAGGGGGGTCGGCTTTTTCCCTTCCTTGTGTGGTCTTTTGGGGGGGGAGGGGCCCGGCTTTTTTTTTCCTCCTGTTTTGGTCTTTGACGCATGAGGGGGTCGGTGTTCTATCCTCGGGTGGCCCTGGTGATGATGAGGGGGGGTCGGTTTGTTCCTCCTCTGTGTGGTCTGTGATGATGAGGGGCGTGGTTTTCCCATCCTCTGTGGGGTAATGTGATGATGAGGGGCCGGCGGTGTTCTATCCTCTGTGGGCCCTGTGTTGATGAGGGGGTCGGTTTTTCCCTTCCTCTGGTCTGTGATGATGAGGGGGGGGTCGGGGGTTTATCCCTGTTGGTCTGTAAAGTGAGGGGGTGGCGGGTTTCTTCCTCTGTGTGGTCTGTATGTGGGGGGGTTCGGCGCGTTCTTTCCTCTGTGTGGTCGGGTGAGGGGATGGGGGGTGGGCCTGTTCAAATCCTCCTGTGGGGGGCCCTTTTATGATGGGGGGGGTGGGTTTTTTTCCTTTCCTCGGGGGCCCCTTTTGTTGATAGGGGGTGGCCTGTTCATTTTCTTTGTGGTCTGTGTTGATGAGGGGGTCGGCTTTTTCCATCCTTCTGTGTGGCCCTGTGATGATGAGGGGGTGGGTTTGTTCTACCCTCTGGGGTGGTCTGTGAAAAGGGGGGGGCGGTTGTTCCTTACTCGGGTTGGTCTCTGTGGGGATGGGGGGTGGGCTGTTCTTTTCCCCTCTGTGTGGTCTTTTGGATGTGGGGGGTGGGCCTTTTTCTTTTCGCCCTGTGTGGTCTGTGTTGTTGAGGGGGCCCCGGGGGGCTTTTCCCTTTTTCTTTTGGGGGTTTGGGTTGATGGGGGGGGTGGGCTTTTCCCTTCCTTGTGGGGGTTGTGATGAGGGGGGGGTCGGCTTTTCCCCTTCCTCGGTGGTCTGGGGAGGGATGAGGGGGCCCGGGTGTTCTATCCTCTGTGTGGTCTGGGGTTGATGGGGGGTCGGTGTTCCTTCCTTGTGTGGTCTGTGTTTGATGGGGGGTGGTTGTTCGTCTCGTTGTGGTCTGTGTTGAGGAGGGGGTCCCCTGTTCTACCCTTGGGTTGGTCTGTGGGATGGGGGGGGCTGTTTTCCCCTCGGGTGTGGTCTGTGATGATGAGGGGGGTCGGCTGTTCTCTCCTCTGTGTGGTTGTGTTTGATGAGGGGTCGGCTGTTCCGTCCTCTGTGGTCTGTTATGATAAGGGGGGGTCGGCTTTTTATCCTTTTTTGGGGGTTTTCTTTTGGTTGTTTGGGGGGGGTTCGGGTGTTCATTTCCTTTGGGTTGTGATGATGAAGGGGTCGGCTGTTCTCTCCTGGTGGTCTGTGAGGGATGAGGGGGTCGGCCCCTTCCTCTGGTGGTGTGGATGAAGAGGGGGTCGGCTGTTCAAATCCTCTGTGTGGTTCTGTGATGATGGGGGGGTTTTCGGCTGTTTTTTCCCTCTGTGTGGTCTGTGATGATGAGGGGGTGGCTGTTCTACCCTCTTGTGGTCTGTTTTTTTGATGAGGGCGTCGGTTTCATCCTCTTGTGGTCTTAGTGATGAGGGGTTCGGCTGTTCTATCCTCTGTGCTCTGTTGATGATGGGGGGTCGCTGTTCTCCTCTGTTGGGGGGGTTGTGATTGGGAGGGGATCGGCGGGGTTCTATCCTCGGTGGTCGTGATGATGAGGGGGTCGGTTTTGTCTCCTCTGTGTGGTCTGTGATGATGAGGGGTCGGCTGTTCTATCCTCTGTGTGGTCTGTGATGATGAGGGGCGTCGGCTGTTCTATCCTCTGTGTGGTCTGTGATGATGAGGGGTCGGCTGTTCCGTCCTCTGTGTGGTCTGTGATGATGAGGGGGTCGGCTGTTCTATCCTCTGTGTGGTCTGTGATGATGAGGGGGTCGGCTGTTCTATCCTCTGTGTGGTCTGTGATGATGAGGGGGTCGGCTGTTCTATCCTCTGTGTGGTCTGTGATGATGAGGGGGTCGGCTGTTCTATCCTCTGTGTGGTCTGTGATGATGAGGGGGTCGGCTGCTGTTCTCTCCTCTGTGTGGTCTGTGATGATGAGGGGGGTCTGTGATGATGAGGGGGGGTTTCTTCTTTCGTGATGATGAGGGGGGCTGTTCTATCCTCTGTGGTCTGTGATGATGAGGGGGGTCGGCTGTTCTATCCTCTGTGTGGTCTGTGATGATGAGGGGGGTCGGCTGTTCTATCCTCTGTGTGGTCTGTGATGATGAGGGGGTCGGCTGGTCCATCCTGTGTGGTCTGTGTTGTTGTTGGGGGTGGGCTGTTCCATCCTCTGTGTGGTCTGTGATGATGAGGGGGTCGGCTGTTCTATCCTCTGTGTGGTCTGTGATGATGAGGGGGTCGGCTGTTCCATCCTCTGTGTGGTCTGTGATGATGAGGGGGGTCGGCTGTTCTATCCTCTGTGTGGTCTGTGATGATGAGGGGGTCGGCCTGGTTTTTCCTCTGTGTGGCTGGGGATGATGAGGGGGGTCGGCTTTTCCTTCCTCTGTGGTCTGTGATTATAAGGGGGGGTCGGCTGTTTCCTTGTGTGGTCTGTGATGATGAGGGGGTCGGCTGTTCCATCCTCTGTGTGGTCTGTGATGATGAGGGGGTCGGCTGTTCTATCCTCTGTGGTCTGTGATGATGAGGGGGTCGGCTGTTCTATCCTCTGTGTGGTCTGTGATGATGAGGGGGTCGGCTGTTCTATCCTCTGTGTGGTGGGTGATGTGGGGGGGGTCGGCTGTTCTGTCCTCTGTGTGGTCTGTGATGATGAGGGGGTGGGCCCTGTCCTTTTGTGTTGTGTATGAGGGGGCGTGCTATCTTGTGTGTCTGTGATGATGAGGGGGGTGGCTGTTCTGTCTCTGTGGGTCTGTGATGATGGGGGGGTCGGCTGTTCCATTTTTGTTTTGGGTCTGTGATGTTGAGGGGGTCGGCCTGTTCTATCTTGGTCTGTGTGATGGGGTGGTGGCTTTTTTTGTGGGTCTGTGTGATGAGGGGGTCGGCTGTTTATTCCTCTGTGTGGTTTTGTGATGATGTGGGGGTCGGCTTTTCCATCCTCTGTGTGGTCTGTGTATGTGGGGGTCGGCTGTTCTATCCTCTTTGTGGTCTTTTGATTGATGAGGGGGTGGCTGTTCCATCCTCTGTGTGGTCGGTGATGATGAGGGGTCGGGGTTTTATCCTTGTGGTCGTGATTTTGGGGTGTCGGTTTTTTCCTCTGTGGGTCTGTGATGATGAGGGGGCGGTGCTGTTCTTCCTCTGTGTGGTCTGTGATGATGAGGGGGTGCTGTTCTTACCCTTTTTGGGTCTGTGATGAGAGGGGGTGGGGCTGTTTCTTTCCTCTGTGTGGTCTGGTGATGATGTGGGGGGTTTGGTTTGTTCTATCCTCTGTGTGGTCTGTGATGATGAGGGGGTGGGTGTTTCAAATCCTCTGTGTGGTCTGTGTTGATGAGGGGGTCGGCTGTTCTATCCTCTGTGTGGTCTGTGATGATGAGGGCGGGGGCGTTCTTCTCTGTGGAGGTTGGTGATGAGGGTCGGGATGCCCCTCTGTGGTGGTTGGGAAGTGGGGGTCGGCTTTCTATTGGGGTGGTCTGGATGATGAGGGGGGGGGTTTACTCGTTGGTGGTTTGGGGCGGCTTTTTGGTTCTGGTCGTGATGAAGGGGGGGCGTTCTTTCCTCTGGGGGGGTGATGATGAGGGGTCGTTGCCCCTTTGGTGTCGCTGTGATTGAGGGGGTCGGCTGTTCCTCCTGTTTGGTTTGGTTGAGGGGGGGGGGGTGGGCTTGTTCAGTCTCGTGTGGTCTTGGATGATGAGGGGTGGGGCTGTTTATCCTTTGGGGTTCTGTGATGATGGGGGGTCGGCTTATCCTCTGTGTGGTCTGTATGATGAGGGGGGGTGGGTTTTTTTTTTTTTTTTTTTTTTTTTTTTTTTTTTATACTTTTTTTTTTTTTTTTTTTTTTTTTTTTTTTTTTTTTTTTTTTTTTTTTTGGGGGGGGGGGGGGGGGGGGGGGGGGGGGGGGGGGTGGGGGGGGGGGGGGGGGGGGGGGGGGGGGGGGGGGGGGGGGGGGGGGGGGGGGGGGGGGGGGGGGGGGGGGGGGGGGGGGGGTGGGGGGGGGGAAAAAAAAAAAAACCCTGTGACCTGCTGGGATGGGAAGGTCTCCAGTGTGTGATCTGCTGGATGTTTATATATAATATTTTTTCTTTTTTTATCCCACATATGGAGGTCTACAGTGTTGTGGTCTGTGGGATGATGAGGTCTCCAGTGTGTGGCCCTGATGGGATGTGGAGGTCTCCAATGTGTGGTCCTGCTGGGATGTGGAGGTCTCCAGTTTGTGGTCATGCTGGGATGTGGAGGTCTCCAGTGTGTGATCCTGCTGGGATGTGGAGGTCTCCAGTGTGTGGTCCTGCTGGGATGTTGTGGTCTCCAGTGTGTGGTCCTGCTGGGATGTGGAGGTCTCAGTGTGTGTCTGCTGGGATGTGGAGTTCTCCAGTGTGTGGTCCTGTGGTATGTGGAGGTATCCAGTGTGTGAGCCTGCTGGATGTGGCTGATTAAAGGTTTCTCCAGTGTGTGGCCTGAAGGTGATGTGGAGTTTCCAGTGTGTGTGCCCTGTGGGATGTGGTGGGTCTCCAGTGTGTGGTCCTGTGGGATGTGGAGGGCTCCATGTGTGACCTGCTGGGATGTGGAGTGTCTCCAGGGTGTGCTCTGCTGGGATGTGGAGGTCTACAGTGGTGTGGTTCTGCTGGGATGTGAGTGGTCTCCAGTGTGTGGCCTGCTGGATGTGGATTGGGGTCATCAGTGTGTGACCCTGCTGGGATGTGGAGGTCTCCATTGTGTGACCCTGCTGGTTTTTGGAGGTCTCTGTGTGTGGTTCTGGCTGGGGATGTGGAGGTCTCCAGTTTGTGGTCCCTGCTAGGGATGTGGAGGTTCTACAGTGTGGACCCTGCTGGGGTGTGGAGGTCTCCATTGTGTGACCCTGCTGGATTTGGTGGATGGTTCTCACTGTGTGTAGTCCTGGCTGGGATGTGAGGTCTCCAGTGTGTGGTCCTGCGTGGATGTGGGAGGTCCTCCAGTGTGTGGTCCTGCTGGGTGTGGGTGGTTATCCAGTGTGTGCCGCCTGCTGGGGATGTGGAGGGTATCCAGTGTGTGGCCTGCTGGGATTGTGGAGGTCATCCTGTTGGTTAGTGGTCCTGCTGGGATGTGGAGGTCTCCAGTGTGTGGTCCTGCTGGGATGTGGAGGTCTCCAGTGTGTGGAACTGCTGGGATGTGGAGGTCTCCAGTGTGTGGTACTGTGGGATGTGGAGGGTCTCCAGTGTAGTTGTCCTGCTGGGATGTGGAGGTTCTCCAGGTGTTGTTGTGGTCCTGCTGGATGTGGAGGTCTCCAGTGTGTGGCCTGCTGGGATGTGGAGGTCTCCAGTGTGTGGTCCTGCTGGGTTGTGGTGGTCTCCAGTGTGTGGTCCAGCGGGGATGTGGAGGTCTCCAGGGTGTGGTCCTGCTGGGACTGTGGCTGGATATGGGTCTACAGTGTGGGGCATGACTGGGATGTGGAGGTCTCCAGTGTGTGGCCCTGCTGGGATGTGGAGGTCTCCAGTGTGTGGCCCTGCTGGGATGTGGAGGTCTCCAGTGTGTGGTCCTGCTGGGATGTGGCTGATAAGGTCTCCAGTGTGTGGCCCTGCTGGGATGTGGAGGCCTCCAGTGTGTGGCCCTGCTGGGATGTGGAGGTCTCCAGTGTGTGGTCCTGCTGGGATGTGGAGGTCTCCAGTGTGTGGTCCTGCTGGGATGTGGAGGTCTCCAGTGTGTGGCCCTGCTGGGATGTGGAGGTCTCCAGTTTGTGGTCCTGCTGGGATGTGGCTGATAAGGTCTCCAGTGTGTGGTTCTGATGGGATGTGGAGGCCTCCAGTGTGTGGCCCTGCTGGGATGTGGAGGTCTCCAGTGTGTGGTCCTGCTGGGATGTGGAGGTCTCCAGTGTGTGGTCCTGCTGGGATGTGGAGGTCTCCAATGTGTGACCCTGCTGGATTGGAGGTCTCCAGTGTGTGGTCCTGCTGGGATTGGTGGTCTCCCGGTGTGTGGTACCTGCTGGGTTGTGGAGGTCTTTCCCCAGGTGGTGTGGTTCCTGCTGTGGGAATGTGGAGGTCTCAGTGTTGTGGCCATGTGGGGATGTGGAGGTCTCCAGTGTGTGGTCCTGCTGGGATGTGGAGGTCTCCAGTGTGTGGCCCTGCTGGGATGTGGAGGTCTCCAGTGTGTGGTCCTGCTGGGATGTGGAGGTCTCTAGTGTTTGGCCCTGCTGGGATGTGGAGTTCTCCAGTGTGTGGTCCTGCTGGGATGTGGAGGTCTCCAGGTGTGTGGTTCTGCTGGGATGTGGAGGTCTCCAGTGTGTGGCCCTGCTGGGATGTGGAGGTCTGCAGTGTGTGGTCCTGCTGGGATGTGGAGGTCTCCAGTGTGTGGTCCTGCTGGGATGTGGAGGTCTCCAGTGTGTGGGCCTGCTGGGATGTGGAGGTCTCCAGTGTGTGGACCTGCTGGGATGTGGAGGACTCCAGTGTGTGGTCCTGCTGGGATGTGGCTGATAAGGTCTCCAGTGTGTGGCCCTGCTGGGATGTGGAGTCTCCAGTGTGTGGTCCTGCTGGGATGTGGAGGAATCCAGTGTGTGGTCCTGCTGGGAGTGGGAGGTCGCCAGTGTGTGTGCTGGCTGGGTTGTGGAGGTCTCCAGTGTTGGTGGTCCTGATGGGATGTGTGTGTCTACCAGTGTGTGGTTCTGTGGGTTGTTGGAGCGCCTCAAGTTGTGTGGACCTGCTGGGATGTGGAGGTCTCCAGTGTGTGGTCCTGACTGGGATTGGTGGTCTCCAATGTGTGACCCTGCTGGGATGTGGTGGTCTTCAAGGTGGGTGGTCATGCTGGGGATGTGGAGGTCTCCAGGTGTTGTGAGAACCTGCTGGGGATGTGGAGGTCACCAATGGGTGTGTGGTTTCTGCTGGATGTGAGGTTCCAGTGTGTGCCCTGTTGGGATGTGGAGTCTCCAGTGAGTGGTCCTTGCTGGGTTGTGGAGGTCTCCAGTTGTGTGGTCCTCGCTGGATGTGGAGGTTCCAGTTGTGTGGCCCTGCTGGATGTGGAGGCTCCAGCTGTGTGATCATTCTGCTGGGATGTGGAGGTCTCAATTGTGTGGTCCTGCTGGGATGTGGAGGTCTCCAGTGTGTGGACCTGCTGGGATGTGGAGGTCTCCAGTGTGTGGACCTGCTGGGATGTGGAGGTCTCCAGTGTGTGGACCTGCTGGGATGTGGAGGTCTCCAGTGTGTGGACCTTCTGGGATGTGGAGGTCTAAAGTGTGTGGTTCATGCTGGGATGTGCTGATAAGGTTCTACCAGTTGTGTGGCCCTGCTGGATGTGGGGTCTCCAGTGTGTGGCTCCCGGCCTGGGATTCGTGGAGGTGCTCTCCAGTGTGTGGTCCTGCTGGGATGTGGAGGTCTCCAGTGTGTGGTTCTGCTGGGATGTGGAGGTCTCCAGTGTGTGGTCCTGCTGGGATGTGGAGGTCTCCAGTGTGTGGTCCTGCTGGGATGTGGAGGTCTCCAGTGTGTGGCCCTGCTGGGATGTGGAGGTCTCCAGTGTGTGGCCCTGCTGGGATGTGGAGGTCTCCAGTGTGTGGTCCTGCTGGGATGTGGAGGTCTCCAGTGTGTGGTCCTGCTGGGATGTGGAGGTCTCCAGTGTGTGGTCCTGCTGGGATGTGGAGGTCTCCAGTGTGTGGTCCTGCTGGGATGTGGAGATCTCCAGTGTGTGGCACTGCTGGGATGTGGAGGTCTCCAGTGTGTGGTCCTGCTGGGATGTGGAGGTCTCCAGTGTGTGGTCCTGCTGGGATGTGGAGGTCTCCAGTGTGTGGTCCTGCTGGGATGTGGAGGTCTCCAGTGTGTGGTCCTGCTGGGATGTGGAGGTCTCCAGTGTGTGGTCCTGCTGGGATGTGGAGGTCTCCAGTGTGTGGTCCTGCTGGGATGTGGCTGATAAGGTCTCCAGTGTGTGGCCCTGCTGGGATGTGGAGTTCTCCAGTGTGTGGCCCTGCTGGGATGTGGAGGTCTCCAGTGTGTGGTCCTGCTGGGATGTGGAGGTCTCCAGTGTGTGGTCCTGCTGGGATGGGTGTCCTGATGGGATGTGGAGGTCTCCAGTGTGTGGTCCTGCTGGAGTGGAGGTCTTCCAGTGTGTGGTTTCCTGATGGTTGTGGTGGTATCCAGTGTGTGACCCGGCGGATTGTGGAGGTCTCCAGGGTGTGGGTCTGCTTGGATGTGGAGTATCAGTTGTGTGGTCCTGCTGGGATGTGGAGGTCTCCAGTGTGTGGTCCTGCTGGGATGTGGAGGTCTCCAGTGTGTGGTCAGGCTGGGATGTGGAGGTCTCCAGTGTTGTGGTTCCTGTGGGTTGTGGAGGTCTCCAGTGTGTGGTCCTGCTGGGATGTGGAGTTCTCCAGTGTGGACCTGCTGGGATGTGGGATGTGGAGGTCTCCAGTGTGTGGTCCTGCTGGGATGTGGAGGTCTCCAGTGTGTGGCCCTGCTGGGATGTGGAGGTCCCCAGGTGTGTGGTTCTGCTGGGATGTGGAGGTCTCCAGTGTGTGACCCTGCTGGGATGTGGAGGTCTCCAGTGTGTGGTCCTGCTGGGATGTGGAGGTCTCAAGTGTTTGGCCCTGCTGGGATGTGGAGTTCTCCAGTGTGTGGTCCTGCTGGGATGTGGAGGTCTCCAGGTGTGTGGTTCTGCTGGGATGTGGAAGTCTCCAGTGTGTGGGCCTGCTGGGATGTGGAGGTCTGCAGTGTGTGGTTCCTGCTGGGATGTGGAGGTCTCCAGGTGTGTGTCACTGCTGGGATTTGGAGGTCTCCAGTTTGTGGCCCTTCTTGTTTGTGGAGGTCTGCAGGTGTGTGGTTCTGCTGGGATGTGGAAGTCTACAGTGTGTGGCCCTGCTGGGTTGTGGAGGTCTGCAGTGTGTGGTCCTGCTGGGATGTGGAGGTACTCCTGGTGTGTGTGGTCTGGCTGTGGATGTGGAGGTCTCCAGTGTGTGGCCCTGCTGGGATGTGGAGGTCTCATGGTGTGTGGGGTCCTGAGATGTGGAGGTGTTCCAGTGTGTGGTCTCCTGCTGGATGTGGAGGTCTCCAGTGTGTAGCCGTGCTGGGATGTGTAAGTCTCCAGTGTGTGGTCCTGCTGGGATGTGGAGAGGTCTACAGTGGTGGTACTTGCTGGGGATTGTGGAGGTCTCCCAGTGTGTGGTCTGATGGGATGTGGAGGTCTCCAGTTTGTGGTGATGCGGGGATGGGGAGGTCTCCAGTGTGTGGTTCGGACTGGGTGCTGGAGGCTCCAGTGTTGTTGGCCTGCGGGGATGTGAGGTTATCAAGTGTGTGGTCCTTCTTGGGATGTGGAGGTCTCCAATGTGTGACCCTGCTGGGTATGATGGAGGTCTCCAGTGTGTGGTACTGCTGGGATGAGGATGGTCTCTCCAAGTGTGTGACCCTGCTATGGATGTGGGAGGGTACCAGGTGTCGTGTTCTGATGGGAGTGTGGATGGTCTCCAGGAGCAATTGGGTGCCTGCTGGGATGTGGAGACCTCCAGTGTGTGTCCCTGCTGGGATGTGGAGGTCTCCAGTGTGTGGTCCTGCTGGGATGTGGAGGTCTCCAGTGTGTGGCCCTGCTGGGATGTGGAGGTCTCCAGTGTGTGGTCCTGCTGGGATGTGGAGGTCTCCATTGTGTGGTCCTGCTGGGATGTGGAGGTCTCCAGTGTGTGGTCCTGTGGGTTATGGGGTGGTCTTGGGTGGTGGTTTTCCTGATGGGATGTGGATGATCTACTGTGTGTGCAATGCTGGGATGTGGAGGTCTCCAATGTGTGGTCCTGATGGGATGTTGAGGTCTCCAGTGTGTGTCCCTGCTGGGATGTGGAGGTCTCCAGTGTGTGGCCTGGTTGGGATGTGGAGGTTCCAGTGTTGTGGTCCATGCTGGGATGTGGAGGTCTCCAGTGTGTGAGCCTGCTGGGATGTGGAGGTCTCCAGGTGTGGCCCTGCTGGGATGTGGAGGTCTCGTGTGTGTGGTCGTGCTGGGATGTGGAGGTCTCCGTGTGTGGTCCTGCTGGGATATGGAGGTCTCCAGTGTGTGACCCTGCTGGGATGTGGAGGTCTCCAGTGTGTGGTCCTGCTGGGATGTGGAGGTCTCCAGTTTGTGACCCTGCTGGGATGTGGAGGTCTCCAGTGTGTGGTCCTGCTGGGATGTGGAGGTCTCCAGTGTGTGGTTCTGCTGGGATGTGGCTGATAAGGTCTCCAGTGTGTGGCCCTGCTGGGATGTGGAGGTCTCCAGTGTGTGACCCTGCTGTGGGCATGTGGAGGTCTACCAGCTGTGTGGTCCTGCTGGATGTGGAGTTTCAGTGTTGGTCCTGCTGGGATGTGGAGGTCTCCAGTGTGAGGCCCTGCTGGGTTGTGGAGGTCTCAGTGTGTGGTCCTGCTGGGATGTGGATGGTCTCCAGTGTGTGGCACTGCTGGGATGTGGAGGTCTCAGTGTGTGGCCTGCTGGGATGTGGAGGTCTCCAGTGTGTGGTCCTGCTGGGATGTGGAGGTCTCCAGTGAGTGAACATGCTGGGATGTGGAGGTCTCCAGTGTGTGGTCCTGCTGGGATGTGGAGGTCTCCAGTGTGTGGTACTGCTGGGATGTGGAGGTCTCCAGTAGATCGGAGTGTGTGGTTCCTGCTGGGATGTGGAGTTCTCCAGTGTGTGGCCCCTCCTTTTGCTGGGGATGGGTGGTCTCCAGTGTGTGGTCCTGCGGGATGTGGAGGTCTCCATGTGTGTGGTCCAGGTGGGATGTGGAGGTCTCCAGTGTGTGGTCCTGCTGGGATGTGGAGGTCTCCAGTGTGTGGTCCTGCTGGGATGTGGAGGTCTCCAGTGTGTGGTCCTGCTGGGATGTGGAGGTCTCCAGTGTGTGGTCCTGCTGGGATGTGGAGGTCTCCAGTTTGTGGTCCTGCTGGGATGTGGCTGATAAGGTCTCCAGTGTGTGGCCCTGCTGGGATGTGGAGTTCTCCAGTGTGTGGCCCTGCTGGGATGTGGAGGTCTCCAGTGTGTGGTCCTGCTGGGATGTGGAGGTCTCCAGTGTGTGGTCCTGCTGGGATGTGGAGGTCTGCAGTGTGTGGTCCTGCTGGGATGTGGAGGTCTCCAGTGTGTGGTCCTGCTGGGATGTGGAGGTCTCCAGTGTGTGGTCCTGCTGGGATGTGGAGGTCTCCAGTGTGTGGTCCTGCTGGGATGTGGAGGTCTCCAGTGTGTGACCCTGCTGGGATGTGGAGGTCTCCAGTGTGTGGTCCTGCTGGGATGTGGAGGTCTCCAGTGTGTGACCCTGCTGGGATGTGGAGGTCTCCAGGTGTGTGGTTCTGCTGGGATGTGGAGGTCTCCAGTGTGTGGCCCTGCTGGGATGTGGAGGTCTCCAGTGTGTGGTCCTGCTGGGATGTGGAGGTCTCCAGTGTGTGGTCCTGCTGGGATGTGGAGGTCTCCAGTGTGTGGCCCTGCTGGGATGTGGAGGTCTCCAGTGTGTGGTCCTGCTGGGATGTGGAGGTCTCCAGTGTGTGGTCCTGCTGGGATATGGAAGTGTGTGGCCCTGCTGGGATGTGGAGGTCTCCAGTGTGTGGTCCTGCTGGGATGTGGAGGTCTCCAATGTGTGACCCTGCTGGGATGTGGAGGTCTCCAGTGTGTGGTCCTGCTGGGATGTGGAGGTCTCCAGTGTGTGGTCCTGCTGGGATGTGGAGGTCTCCAGTGTTTGGTCCTGCTGGGATATGGAGGTCTCCAGTTTGTGGTCCTGCTGGGATGTGGAGGTCTCCAGTGTGTGGCCCTGCTGGGATGTGGAGGTCTCCAATGTTTGGTCCTGCTGGGATGTGGAGGTCTCCAGTGTGTGACCCTGCTGGGATGTGGAGGTCTCCAGTGTGTGGCCCTGTTGGGATGTGGAGGTCTCCAGTGTGTGGTCCTGCTGGGATGTGGAGGTCTCCAGTGTGTGAGCCTGCTGGGATGTGGAGGTCTCCAGTGTGTGGTCCTGCTGGGATGTGGAGGTCTCCAGTGTGTGGTCCTGCTGGGATAACGAGGTCTCCAGTGTGTGACCCTGTGGGATGTGGAGGTCTCCAGTGTGGGGTCATGCCGATGGGGAGGGTCTCAGTGTGTGACCCTGCTGGGATGTGGAGTTCTCCAGTGTTGGGGGTCTCCTGCTGGGATGTGGAGCGTCTCAAGTAGTGTGACCCTGCTGGGATGTGGAGGTACTCCAGTGTGTGGTCCTGATGGGTTGTGGAGGTCTCCAGTGTGTGGTCCTGCTGGGAGGTGGAGGTCTCACTTGTGTGGTCCTAGATGGGATGTGGAGGTCCTCAGTGATGTGGTCCTGCTGGGATGTGGAGGTCTCCAGTGTGTGTCCTGCTGGATGTGGAGGTCTCAGTGTGTGGTCCTGCTGGGATGTGGAGGTCTCCAGGTGTGGCCTGCTGGGATGTGGAGGTCTCCAGTGTGTGGTCCTGCTGGGATGTGGAGGTCTCCAGTGTGTGGTTCTGCTGGGATGTGGCTGATAAGGTCTCCAGTGTGTGGCCCTGCTGGGATGTGGAGGTCTCCAGTGTGTGACCCTGCTGGGATGTGGTTGTCTTGTGTGTGTGGTCCTGCTGGGATGTGGAGGTCTCCAGTGTGTGGTCCTGCTGGGATGTGGAGGTCTCCAGTGTGTGAGCCTGCTGGGATGTGGAGGTCTCCAGTGTGTGACCCTGCTGGGATGTGGAGGTCTCCAGTGTGTGGCCCTGCTGGGATGTGGAGGTCTCCAGTGTGTGGTCCTGCTGGGATGTGGAGGTCTCCAGTGTGTGGTCCTGCTGGGATGTGGAGGTCTCCAGTGTGTGACCCTGCTGGGATGTGGAGGTCTCCAGTGTGTGGTCCTGCTGGGATGTGGAGGTCTCCAGTGTGTGACCCTGCTGGGATGTGGAGGTCTCCAGTGTGTGGTCCTGCTGGGATGTGGAGGTCTCCAGTGTGTGGCCCTGCTGGGATGTGGAGGTCTCCAGTGTGTGGTCCTGCTGGGATGTGGAGGTCTCCAGTGTGTGGTCCTGCTGGGATGTGGAGGTCTCCAGTGTGTGACCCTGCTGGGATGTGGAGGTCTCCAGTGTGTTGTGGAGGTCTCCAGTGTGTGGCCCTGCTGGGATGTGGAGGTCTCCAGTGTGTGGTCCTGCTGGGATGTGGAGGTCTCCAGTGTGTGGTCCTGCTGGGATGTGGAGGTCTCCAGTGTGTGGCCCTGCTGGGATGTGGAGGCCTCCAGTGTGTGGCCCTGCTGGGATGTGGAGGTCTCCAGTGTGTGGTCCTGCTGGGGGGGATGGCGGAGGTCTCCAGGTGAGACCCTGCTGTGTGGAGGTCTCCAGTGTGTGGCCCTGCTGGGATGTGGAGGTCTCCAGTGTGTGGTCCTGCTGGGATGTGGAGGTCTCCAGTGTGTGAGCCTGCTGGGATGTGGAGGTCTCCAGTGTGTGACCCTGCTGGGATGTGGAGGTCTCCAGTGTGTGGTCCTGCTGGGATGTGGAGGTCTCCAGTGTGTGGTCCTGCTGGAAGTGAGTCTACAGTGTTGGTCCTGCTGGAATGTGAGGTCTCCATGGTGTGTCCTGCTGGAATGTGGAGGTCTCCAAGTGTGTGGGTCCTGCTGGGATGTGGAGTGTGCTTGTTCTCGTTCATTATAGTATGTTATCAACTGTATAAATTATTGCATCCCTTTCTACCATCCATTATTTATATCTATTCTGTTGCTGCCTGCCCTGCTGACCAGATATATAGATGAGCTCCCTCGTTGTCTTGTTCGTATAGTTTATTCTCTGAGGAGTGTGTTTTTTTTCCTAGCCTTGCTGACACGTCCATTTCTATTTAGGTTTATTATTCATCTTAAAGTGACTGTAGCACCACATCCTTTTGGCTATGCAGAAGCATCGAAATTGTCTGACCACATCAAACTCCACTCCCAGCAAATTGCCAGTACAAAGACGAGCAAAACAGCAGACATTCAGCAAAAACAGAAAACAACAACAGTGCAGCAAAGCAACAGAGCCGCAACAACAAAACTGCACCAAGGTTTATACTACTACAGAGATAACAACAGTCTGTATCATGATCATTGCCTGTAGTCCAAGTGAATAAACCGCATTCTGTTTCATACCACTGTGTTACTACTATATCTACTAAGCAGAGCCTGCTTGTCCTGACTGCTACCACATTTCTGGATACAAGGTAGAAAGTCTCCCAGTCACTATCCATCCACCACCCAGTTACCTTCATTCGCCTCATGTGGGACAGAACAGTCGAATTGCTTTGATGCCCATACATCAGTCACAAATTAGTCTTAAAGCCCAATTAACATCAGTCAAAAATAGCCTTAAAGCCCAAGAACTACAGTCCAGAAATCCCCCCTAGCAAAAGCACATGTGCATAATAACCCTCAATATGCTGAGGCCACACGGACGTGAAAAACCAGCATCTCGCTCAAATCAACCTGGAATCTTTACTTCTGTGTGTCCCCGTAAAGCTGTGCTGGCGATTATCAGCCCACAAATCAAAAGTTGATTTTTCTTAATAGAACAGTTCACCTAAATAAAAAGGCCGATAAACAGCTTGTGCAATTCCCATGTTGAAACACAGCAAGGACAACTTGAAACAGAGGATTTGAAGAGCAGGAAACAAAACTGCTCGCACATCCAGCAGACCAAGTTTACGACCAAAATGCTCTCATCAAACCGAACACTAAGCTTATGAAAACTACACAATATAAGAAGATGAGCTCTGTGATTAACCAGGAAGAGCGATGGGAAAAGAGTTTACCTCCTAATTTCTGGCTTTCATTCTTCAAAGATGATCGCCGAGAGCCTACAAGAAGCTGATGTTGCGACTGGTTGGTGAATACAGCACAAGTCATAGAAGCGTCCACAACACGAAAAATATAAGTGGTTGTTTGCGAAAGTATATCACCTTCTTAAAAGACTCTATGTCGATGAAGCCTTAACAGAGCTAACAAGTCAGAATCAGTGGAAAGAGAAAAAACTCATGTGCAGAACTGCTAAAGATAAATCGAACGCCGTATTCTCATCAACATGGAGACCAGATCAGCACAGATCCAACTCATTCTAAAGATTTGTCACGAACATACAAATCATCTTCCTCAAGTGAAGACTCAGTTCCTGATGTGCGACAGAATACTAGAGCCCGCAAGATGCAGAACAAGCCAAAATACGACGAGCCTTCAGAGCAGAAAGGAAGTAATGGCAGAAAGTGACACGTGACAGAGGCTCAGCCAAAGAAAACGTTCAGAGGCTCAGGCTGAAAGAGAAAGTGCAGAAGCAGAGACTCGGATAAAGATTCTTTCAAATAGAGATGGAATAGGAAATCGCATGAGAGCTAAAGTATAGGTACTTGAGCGAGTAATAGCCAAGTTCTTGATCCATTTGCTGCCACAGAAACAGACAAATCCAGTTTGATCGCACTAAGTGACTAGTGCTGAAACAGTTATCTGCAGGGTCCCTTCTGTTCCTAATTCCGTTCCAGTTGACAACACAGAAACCTCCAATGTCAGCTCTACCTGCATCTCTGAAGCATCCACAGCACCCGCACCAAACTAATGACCTAACACCTAGATGCTGCCTCTCAAGTCAAAATAGCACAGGACAGATGGCTACCAGTTGTTTTCCCTGGCCTAGTTCAACACGTGAAGCAAGCGGACATCAGAACTCCAGAGGATAAACCACATGCTCAACCCTGCAGCAACATCATTCAACCACTGGGAACATCTCACCCTTTCACGCCAGGCAACCCATACACTCAAGGGTGACCACAAGTTGACACTGCAACAAGCAGTGAGAAACAGATATATCTGTGTTCGCTAGCTACATTGGATAGCAGGGAGCTGATTAACACCATTCCTTTCAAAATTTGGGGGGCGGGGGAGGGGGGGGGGGGGATGACACGCGCAGCCGAAAAGAAAGAGACTACAGACCTGAAAGCACCTTCAAAGCTGCCATATGCCTAACCTTAACCTAACTGCAGAGCCGGAGCTTGATCTCATGGTCAACATGGCAGGGCCCAGGCTCTGCAAATCGCATCAAGAGCCTCAGAACCGTCTATGTTGGGACATAGCATGAAGCAGGTCTTGGCCTTGCTGCCTTGGCAGAGACTGTTAACGTACCCTTTGGCAGCCGGCCGAGCGATAGAGAAAGCCCAAACTACAAGAGGATTGCAGAACATTCCACAATCAATCTCAAAGAAGTCCACAACTTCAGGACCTACAGTGATCTGCTCATGGAACTGTGGACCTCGCTGAAAAGAGTCCCTCCCGTCTGGTCTGGACTATGCTACCTGTATACCGCCCATGGGTGAATCCAATTGTCATAAAGCGCCTTATACAGTTGCAGAGAGAAGTGGGCAACATCAGTCTCAAGATACAAAAGGACAAACAACTGTCACCTTTCCCCCGGTTCATATCATTTTTGCAGTTTCATCGATGAGCAGGCCCAGATGAGGAATGACCCCAGTCTCGACTTCCTGGAGCTCAACACTACACCTGCATCATCTTCAAGGTATGAAGGTGTCACACAGAAACACAGAGACTTTAAAACAACAGTGGTGAATGTTTAGAAAGACTAACTCGGCCACCATCTGCAGCACCCACTGGTAAACACCATACTAACCGTCGTCAGGAGATCAAGTCCCTTCAATCGTGAATGTCCCAGAGTCATAAAAAACCACCTCACCTCACTAAACAATGCATAGGATTTAGTGGCGGTCCAAACCACATACAGAGCGTAAGAAAATCCATCACTCGCTAGGGGTATGTTTCAGATGCTCGCTCATATTGTAGCATTTGAAAGGAGAAAGGACTGCAATCCGACATTAAGTGTGAGAGAGTTGTCACAGTGACAGACAAGTCAAATCTAAGCACCTCAACCCCACTCACCAGCGGATTCTCATTCCACTGCAGTGATCAGAGTACTCATCCCGCTACATCGGCCATGGAGGGGAGCCCCAGAAACACACCTAACACTACCCACAGATGTTTCCTGCTCCTGTTTTGGAGGTTGATGTGGAGAGAGCCAAAGGGACAAATGTTGTGCCAGAAATGTCTTCTAATCAAGTTTACCCAGAAGTCAACCAGAAAAAGGGCCGTAACAAATTGTTGCTATCATTGACGACCAAGAGCACCCTTTCCTTAGCTTGGACCTAAGTTCATATGAAAGCATTTGGGACTAAGGACCCGCAAAACCCTATACCTTAAATACCTGCTCAGCAGCAATACAGATAACTAGAGTGGGAAGAAGAGCGACAGTGGATTCATCGCTTTCTCCTAATGCAACAAGCGGGATACACAGATACCCCTACCTACAGGCTGATCGAATGCGACCATATACCCGATCCAGAGACGAGATTCCTACCCCCCAAAGCTGCATTTCACCAACCACACTAAGGCACCTAACCAGTGATATCCAGCGGCGTGTGCTCCCACCCTTTTGATTTGTGACGCCGAGATCTACCTGCCTGCTTGGCAAGAGACAACTAAATGTGAACACAAGGTGCGTTCACAGAGTAAAGGTCAGACTACGCCCCGTACGCCTCAGCAGACAAACATGGGATGGGGTAGTCACACGTGAGGAAATGTATGCTTGGATCCATCACAGGAATAGACTCCTTTAAGACTTAAGTGCAAGGTGGACGGGACGCACATCTACTATCAAGCCATGCCCTCATCACTATGAGGTAAAAGAGAACTTCCAGACCTCAATACAGCTGAGTCCCGACATCATTCCCTTCCCCCTTGCTGACAATCTGGGGAGATCCATTGTTTCTCACAAACAAAGGAGACGATAAAGTATCCTTGTCAAGGTAGAAGACAGAGAATTCCCCTCAAGATAAGTACAGTGAAGTGCTCTACGAATGATGAAACCGATCCTGGTTTTCTCCATTAACCCTTCCGAGCTTCCAAGTAAGAACTCCCAAATAACCGTGAACAAGCCCTTGTCAAGATTATACGCGCCTCTCGCGAATCTGCGCCTAAACAGCAAACCTGAAATGAGAGAAAACGTCACATTATGAAGAAAATATTCCAGAACAACTATGTAAAGAACCGGCTTCCATCACCTAAAGAAGAACGAAGAGTGCCTGATACAGGGCAGCATTGGGACTTAAACATCTCCTTCCAAGTCACAAGCCGGCACTTTTGCAGCCATGACAGCTGAGCGCTTCCCAGCATCATCTCCAACCTTCATCAGTAGCCACCACTTGTTATGTGCCCAAGAATCAGAATAAGAGAAACAGCCATCAGCACACACAAGTTTTGCATCTAAAGGAGGAACATCGTATGCAAAAGCGAGAAAGCTACCTCCCAACAGTAACAGCGAGTGGCCCACTCGAAAGCAAGAAAGCCAGAGTGATATCTCCAAAGGAAAAGCTCTCCAGACTTCATATTCTGGAGAAGCCATTGCTCAAAAGACCCCTGAAGATCTCTACACATACAAAGTGATTTCAGCACTTAATGAGCATTAGAGCAGCTTATTGAGGAACAGCAACAACGGCTTGTACCTACCCAACATCATGCAGTAACCAACCCACAGTGATCTTCTCCTTGCGCGACAACAAGTGACAGCATGTCTGTGGAGCGAAACCCCGGACCCGCATGAGAAAACTCACATATCCACCTCCAGTAACTTCTCGTCGTGCACATGAAGAAGCAAGGCCAGCCACAGCATCCGGGATACTTCCAACTTCACTGACAGGGAATGTTCTCACCCGCCTCCGACTGCTGTCACATACACGTCAAAACACCCCTCACGTCGCCTGGGTCACACCTGAGACCACCATTACTTGGGAAGCCATCTGCATGTGTCAAGTCCAGGTTTTACGATTTCTTGGCAACCAGCACCAAGCTTGAAATGTCTTTGCACAATCAAGCAAAGAAATTCACTGCAGGCATAAACTTGTGGCCCAGTACTTAGATTTCGCAGAACATCCCGCCAAACAATAAGCCTGGAAAATCCACACAGACATGCAACCTTTAGCTGGTGATCCTCTGATTCCTCCAAATGGAGAATCCCCGAAAGTCCAAGGGAACAATCGAAAGTCTGCTCACAACAACTGGACACCCCAAGGAAACATATTGAAAACAAAGGAACTCTTGGATCAACACACCCACCGAAGCTGTTTAGTAGCTTCCACTACAGAGTCACCTACACATCTTTCATTGACCAGGAATTATACAAAGAGATGGCAAAATATTTGTCCGCCGCGAGCTCATTGCTCCACATTCAAGCCACTTCCCCTCGCTGGTTTCCCCAATGCACTCCATCCACCCAGATAGCCATTTCACCAAAGAAAAAGAGAATGGCAACACCACAAACCACAATACATAAAGAGAAGGTAGACCTCATCTTAGAAGGAAAAAACTGAACTGGATATGACTGGCCTATGGACTAGTCCCAAACAGTGTTTTCTTCCACAAGACTGCAAGATCCGGAAGGTGGAGGTGTTGAAGATATCCAGGAAGGTTGGGAGCAAAACGTTTAGCAATGACCAATCAACGAACTGCTTCTGATACTGCCTCATGTGAGAGATGTTCCTGAAGGATGAACAGATGGCCAAACTTTGTTTCCATAGTCCTCATTTAAATTAACAGACTACCTTAGTGTTTAAATTTGCATTCTAACATGTTTTTGTACAGGTTTGTTGGACTATATTTTATAGACAATAAGTTTATAGTGAAATCCCCCTATGGGAATTTCAGAACGGAGTGTTGCTGTTCTATCAGTTATGGTATTGTTATTTCACTGTATATATTATTGCATCCCTTTTCTCATCCATTCTTTATTGTGTATTGATGCTGCGCTGACATCTGATGACAAGAATTTACATGAGCTCCCTCAGTCTTTGTTCGTAAAGTTTCTCTGAGGGAGTGTGTTTTTTCTAGCCTTGCTGATCATTTCCTTTTTAGTTATTCTTCATCTTAATGTACTGATCACACATCTTATGAGGCTAGCAGAAGCATCAATTTCGACCACAAACACCAGCATATAATTGCAGCAAATCAGCACAGACATATCAGCAAACAGAAACAACAACAGGTGCAGCATAAGCAACAGAGCAGCAACAACAAACTGCACCAAAGGTTTAAACTACTAACAGAGATAACAACAGTTCTAGTAGCAGTGATCAATTGCTGTATCCAAGGATGAATAAACCGTATTCTGTATCATACCACTGTGTTACTATATCTACCCAACGCGGCCTGACTCTGTCTGGATCCTGTCCTTCTACCACATTCTGGATGCCGAAAGTGTAGGATGTCTCCATCAGCTACTATCCACGCAGCCAGTAGTACACCTGACATGTATCGCCTCATGGATGGGTACAGAACATGAGGTCTCCTGTGTGTGACCCTGCAGGGATGTGAGTTCACCAGTGTGTGCCCTGCTTGGATGTGGATGGTCTCCAGTGTGTGGTCCTGCTGGATGATGGAGGTCTCCCATGTGTGTCCTTCTCGTGATGTTGGATAGGGTCTCCCATTCTGCACGTGGGTCCTTGCTGGGATGTTGGAGGTCTCCATTGTGGTCCCTGCGGGATGTGGAGGGTCCCAGTGTGTGTCCTGCTGGGATGTGGAGTTCTCCAGTGTGTGGTCCTGCTGGGATGTGGAGATCTCCAGTGTGTTGGTTCCTGCTGGATTTGGAGGTCTCCAACTGGTGTGGTCCTTGGGGGCTGGGAATGTGGATGGTCTCCATGTTTTGGTCGCTGCGGGATGTGGCAGATTATGATTAACTCTCACGCTCCGGATACTGCGGGTTGTCTCCCCAGTGCAAGGAGAGATCTACAAATATACCATCTGCATTCTAACTTGATAACACATGGACATGTTGCAATAGCTGCAGGGCCCCAGGGGCCACAATGTGTGATGCTCTCTATTCACTCTATAGCCACAGCTATAATTGCAGGGACATGACCCAGGGCCCCGGGGGCCACATAATGTGTGATGCTCTCTATTCACTCTATACGCCACAGCTATAATTGCAGGGACATGACCCAGGGCCCCGGGGGCCACATAATGTGTGATGCTCTCTATTTACCGACACTGACAGATTAGTAATGTAGGAGTGAGGAGTCCCTGCCTGTGCCCCGGGCGCTGTGTACAGAGGAAACAGGGTTATTGGGGCGTGAACAAGAATTCCTGACACATCCTGCTAATTATCATCACTCTGTAACATATCAGTCATGATATTCTAACATGAACCTCGAAATCAGCAGCCAAAACAGTGGGGACCCCCCAAATACTTGTACTGGACGACAATCAGTTGTTCTCTAGTCACATCCAAAGCTGTCCCCTCTTGGTCATGCCTCCCTGCAGTCTCTAAGGAGTTAGTTGCTTTTGATTTCTATGCTAAGCCTATGACAGCTATCATGGTTGTATTATTCAGGGGGTGCAGAGCATGCAGCCACAACCCCCCAGGAGCAGGAGGTGCGGAGCATGCAGCCACATCCCCCCAGGAGCAGGAGGTGCGGAGCATGCAGCCACATCCCCCCAGGAGCAGAGCATGCAGCCACACACCCCCAGGAGCAGAGCATTCAGCCACATCCCCCCAGGGAAGCGGGCCAAGACCCCTTTCTAAAGGCCACATCCCCCCAGGGGCAGGGAGCATGCACCCACACCCCCCCAGGAGCAGGGCATTAGCCAACATCCCCCCAGGGGCAGGAGGTGCTGCGCATGCAGCCAGATCCCCCTAGGAGCAGGGGGGGTGCGGAGCATGGGGGCCACATCCCCCCCAGGGCAGAGCATTCACCCAACTTTCCCCCGGGGAGCAAGAAGCCTGCGGGCAATCCCCCAAAAGGGGGGCAAAAAAAATTCGGGGCCCCCCCTTTCCCCCCCCAAGGAAGCAGAAAGAGATGCGGGGCCACCCCTCCCCCGGGGAGCGGGGTTTTTGCGGGAAAGGGCACCCCACATTCCCCCGAGGGAGAAGGGAAATTTGGCGGGGAGCATGAGACCAACAATCCCACCCAGGGGAGCAGGGGGTGGGGAGCATGAAAGAAAACCATCCCCCCCAGGGAGCCAGGGGGGCTTGAAAGGCCAAACACCCCCCTTAAGGGGGGGGCAGGGGGTTTGCGGAGCATGCAGCCACATCCCCCCAAAGCAGGAGGAGCAGAGAGCAGCAAAAAACCCCCCAGGGAGAGCGCTCCCACCCTTTTTTCCCCCAGGAGCAGAGCAGGCGCCCCCCATCCCCCGGGAAGCAGAGAATGCGCCACACCCCCCCGGAGCAGTCCCTTGCAGCCACAACCCCCCCCGGGGAAAGGGCAGAGCTTTTCAGCCACACCCTCCCGGAGAAAAGCGGGTTCCCATGAAACCAATCCCCCCCAGGAGCAGAGCATTCAGCCTTTCCCCCCCCCCAGGAGCAGAAGAGCTTTGCAGCCACACCCCCCCGGGGACAGCATGCAGCCCTTCCCCCCGGGGAGAAAGAGCATGCGGGGCCACACCCCCAAAAAGGAGCAGGAGGTGCGGGAGCATGCGGCCAAACTCCCCCCCAGGAGAGCAGAAAATGAAACCCAACACCCCCCCAGGAGAAAAACATGCAGCCACTTCCCCCCCCCAGGGAGGAGACCCTTTGCGCCACTCCCCCCAGCAGCGGGAGCTGAAACCCACATCCCCAGGGGGCAGCGAGCATGGGAAAACCCAAACCCCCCCAGGAGCAGGGGCATTCACCCCACACCCCCCCAGCGGGCGGGCTTTGCACCCACATCCCCCAGGAGCAGAGCATCCGGGCCAAAACCCCCCAAAGGGAGCGGGAGGGCGGAGCATGTAGCCCCCATCCCCCCAGGAGCAAAAGCATAAAGCCACCTCCCCCCAGGAGCAGAGCATGCAGCACTTTCCCCCGGGGAGGGGGAAGGTGCGGAGCATGCGGGACACATCCCCAGGAGCAGGAGGTGGGGGAGCATGAAACCCCACATCCCCCAGGAGCGGGAGGTCCCGAGCATGGGGCCAAAAACCCCCCAAAGGAGCAGAGCATTCCCCAACAAAACCCCCGGGCAGAGCTTGCAGCCACTCCCCCCGGGCAGAGCATTCACCCCAACCCCACCGGGGAGCAGACCCATAAAAGCCACACCCCCCCGGGGGGCAGCAGAGAATGCAGAAAATTTCCCCCCGGGAGCAGGCATGCAGCCAAAACCCCCCCAGCAGCAGAGCTTTTCGGGCCACACCCCCCCAGGAGCAGAGCATGCACCCAAACCAACCCCCCCAGGAGGAGAGCATGCGGGAAACACCCAACCCAGCAGCGGGAGTTGCACCCACACCCCCCCAGGAGCGGGCCAGAGATGCAGCCCCCAATCCCTCAGGAGCAGAGAATTCCCCAACATCCCCCCAGGGCAGACTTTCGGGCCACACCCCCCAGCACCCAGACCCTTGCACCCAATTTCCCCCCAGGAGCAGGGGCATGAGCCACAACCCCCCAGGGAGCAGGAGGTGGGGGAGCTTGTAGCCACTTCCCCCAGGGCAGAGCAAAAAAGGAAAATCCCCCGAGGAGCAGAGCATGCAGCCCACTCCCCCGGGGGCAGGAGGTGCGGAGATAAAAGGCCACATCCCCCCAGGAGCAGGAGGTGCGGAGCATGCAGCCACATCCCCCGGGAAAGGCAGGAGGTGAAAGAGCAGCACCCAAAACCCCCGGGAGCAGAGCATTCACCCCACACACCTTTTAGGAGCAGCGGGAGCACCCACCCCACATCCCTCCGGAGCGGCATGCACCCCCACTTTCCCCCCAGGAGCAAAAAGCATTCAGCCCCCATCCCCCAGGAGCAGCAGAGCATACAGCCCACCCCCCCGGGCAGCAGGCATTGCACCCCACCCCCCCCAAGAAAGCAGAGCTTTTCGGGCCACACCCCCCCAAGGAGCAGGAGGTGCGGATCATACACCCAACACCCCCCAAGGACCCAGGAGGTGGGGAGCATGTAAAAAACCACCCCCGCAGGAAGCAAAAGGGGCTTTGGGCCAGCCCTTCCCCCAAGGCCCCCGGGAGAAAGGCTAGCCACATCCCCCCAGGGGGGAGAGAATGCGGGCCAAAATCCACCCAGCGGGCAGGCTTGCGGGCCACATCCCCCCGGGAGCAGCAGAGCATGCGGGGCCCAAACCCCCTCAGGAGCAGAGCATTCAGCCACAACCCCCCAGGAGCAGAGCTTTTCCGGGCCAAAATTCCCCCCCAGCAGCAGAGCTGCCCCCACACCCCCCCGGGGCCCAAGCATGCACCCCAAAAAACCCCCCAGGAGCAGGAGGTGCGGAGCATGTACCCAAACATCCCCCCAGGTCCCAAAGCATAAAGCCCACCCCCCCGGGAGCAGGGGGCATGCAGCCACTTTCCCCCCAGGAGCAGGGGGTGGGGGAGCATGCGCCACACCCCCCCAGGAGAAAGGAGGTCCCGAGCATAAAGCCAAAACCCCCCCAGGAGCAGAGCATTCAGCCGCACACCCCCAGGAGCAGCAGAGCATGCAGCCACATCCCTCCAGGAGCAGACGAGCAGGCACAACCCCCCCCAGGGGGCAGAACATTCAGCCACCCCCAAAAGGAGCAGGCTTTCCACCCAACATCCCCCCAGGGCAGGGGAGAAATACAGCCCCCCCCAATTCCCCCAAAAGCAGAGCATGCAGCCCCCCCCCGCAGAAGGGGAGCATGCCCCACTTCCCCTAGGGCAAGGAGGTGCGGAGCTTTACACCCAAACCCCCCCGGGAAGCGCATGCACCCCACCTCCCACCAGGAGCAGAGCTTTGCGGGTTTACATCCCCCCGGGGCCCGAGATGCAGCCAAAACCCCCCCCCAAGGAGCGGAGCATGAAAAGCCCCCCTCCCCCCAGCAGGAGCAGGGCCCCAACCCCCCCCCAGGAGCAGAGCAGGGCCAGCCCCCAATCCCCCGGGAAAGCAGAGCATGCACCCCAAAATTTCCCCAGGGCAGGGGCTTTGCAGCCCCCCTTCCCCCCAGGAGCGAGCTTTCAGCCCATCCCCCCAGCAGCAGAGCATGCAGCCACATCCCCCCAGGAGCAGGGCATGCAGCCCCAACCCCCCCCCCCGAAAGCAAAAGCATGCGGGCCCCCTCTCCCCGGGACCCAAAAGCATCCCAGAAACCTCCCCCAAAGAGCAGAGATGCAGCCCCCCTCCCCCCCCAGGAGAAAGAGCATGGCCCACCCCCCCCAGGGACAGAGCCATGCGGGCCCCCCATCCCCCCGGAGCAGGATTTGGGGAAAGCATGCAGCCACATCCCCCCAGGAGCAGGAGGTGCGGAGCATGCAGCCACTTCCCCCAAAGGAAAGCGGGGATTTGGGCGGACCCTGCAGCCCAATCCCCCCGGGGAGCGGGAGATGCGGAGCATACAGCCACCCCCCCCAAGGAGCAGAGAAATGCGCCACATCCCCCCGCAGCAGGGGCATGCAGCCACCCCCCCCCCAAAAAAGCGAAATGCCGGGCCAAAATCCCAACCCAGGACCCAAGGGGCAGGCAGCCACCCCCCCCCAAGGAGCAGGGCATGCAGCCACACCCCCCGGAAAGAAGAAGCTTTGCAGCCACCCCCCCCCAAAACGGGCAGAGCATGCACCCCACCTTTTCCCCAGGAGCAGAGCATGCAGCCACCTCCCCCCAGCAGCAGGGGCAGCGGCCCACCCCCCCCCCCAGGGGGCGAGGCATGAGCCCCCTCCCCCCCAGGAGCAGAGAATGCAGCCCCTCCCCCCCGGAAAGCGAGCATGCACCCAACACCCCCCCAGGACCCAGGATTTGCGGAGCATAAAAACCCACACCCCCCCAGGACAGGGGTGGGAGCTTTGCAGCCCACATCCCCCCAGGGGAGAATTCAGCCACATCCCTCCAGGGCGGGCCGGGAGCCACTTCCCCCAGGAGCAGACCCATTCACCCAACATCCCCCAGGAGCAGAGCTGCGGGCCCACCCCCCGGGGCCCAGGAGATGGGGAGCAAAACCGCAAAATCCCCCAGGGGCAGGCATCGCCACCCTCCCCCCGGAGCAGAGCAGGCACCCAACCCCCCCAGCAGCAGAGCATGCAGCCCCTTTTCCCCCCCAAGCAGCAAAAGCATGCGGGCCCCACCCGCCAGGAGCAGAGCATGCAGCCACCTCCCCCCCCCCAAAGCGAGATGAGCCTCCTCCCCAGGGCAGGGGCATGAAGCCAAAACCCCCGCAGGAGCAGAGCATTCACCCAAACTTCCCCCCAGGAGCAGAGTTTGCACCCACACCCCCCCCGGGGAGGAGGAGAATGCAGCCTATCCCCCAGGAAGAAGGGGCATGCACCCAAAATTCCCCCCAGGAGCAGGAGGTGCGGAGCATGAGCCATATCCCCCCAGGAGCGGGAGGTGGCGGGAAATTCACCCAACCCCCCCCAAAAGGAGCAGGGGGTTGCGGAAGCATCCCGCCACACCCCCCCAGCTGCAGAGCATAAAACCCAAAATCCCCCAGGAAGGGGAAGAAAATGCAGCCACATCCCTCCAGGAGCAGAGCATGCAGCCACCTCCCCCCAGGACCCGGGGAGGTGGGGACCCATACAGCCAAATCCCCCCGGGGCCCAGAAGAAAAGGGCCACATCCCCCAGGAGCAGATCATGAAAGAAAAACCACCCCCCCGGGAGCAGGGGGGTGGGGGAGATACACCCATATTCCCCCAGCAGCAGAGCTTTGCAGCCAAAACCCCCCAGGAGCAGAGCTTTCCCAGTAATCCCCCCGGAGCGAGGCTTACGCTACATCCCCCCAGGAGCAGAGCATGCAGCCACCCCCCGGGCAGCAGCGGAGCTTTGCAGCCACACCCCCCGGGGAGGGGATTTTTTCCGCCACACCCCCCAGGAGCAAGGGGTTTGGGGAAAGCATACACCCCCAAAAACCCCCCCAGGGCAAAAGCATGAAGGCCACTTTCCCCCCGGAGCGGGCTTTACAGCCACATCCCCCCCCGGAGCAGAGCATGCAGCCTTTTTCCCCCCAGGAAGCAGCGGGCCCCTGAAAGGCCACACCCCCAAAACCAGGAGCGACCATGACCCCACCCCCCCCAGGGGGCAGGAGGTGGGGGGACCCTTTCCCGCCACTTTCCCGCAGGGGGCGGGGAGGTGCGGACCCATAACCCCAAAACCCCCCCGGAGCAAGGGTGCGGAGCTTTACACCCACATCACCCGGAAAGCAGGCATAAACCCCCCCACCCCCCCCCCCCCCAAGGGCCCCCAAGAACCCCCCAATACGGGCCAAAATTCCCCCGGGAGCAGAGCATGCAGCCACATCCCCCGAAAGCAGAGATTCAGCCCCCCCCAAACCAGGAGCAAAAGCATGCGGGGCCACTTCCCCCAGGAGCAGAGCATACGGGCCAAAATCCCGCCAGGAGCAGAGAATGCACCCACCCCCCCGCAGGAGCGGGAGCATGCACCCCACTTCCCCCAGGGCAGAGCGCGGGCCACATCCCCCCAGGAGCGAGAAATGCACCCAAAAATTTCCCCCCGGGAGGAGCATGAAACCCAAACCTTTCCCCCCGGAGCAGGGGGGTGGGGGAGATACAGCCAACCCCCCCCAAGGAGCGAGCTTTCCCCGCCACATCCCCCAGGAGCAGAGCATGCAGCCACATCCCCCCAGGAGCAGGAGGTGCTGAGCATTCAGCCACATCCCCCCAGGAGCAGAGCATGCAGCCACATCCCCCCAGGAGCAGAGCATGCAGCCACATCCCCCCAGGAGCAGAGCATGCAGCCACATCCCCCCAGGAGCAGAGCATGCAGCCACAACCCCCAGGAGCAGAAATGAGTCTTCCAAAGGGACAATGACCCGAAGCTACTGCCAAACTGGTTACAAGGTGACTGAAGGAGAACCAAGTCAATGTTTTGGAGCGGCCATCACAAGGAGACCTCCAAACATGGCTCAGTTACACCAGTTCTGTTAGGAGGAAGGGGCCAAAATTCCCACCAACTATTGTGAGAAGCTTGTGGAAGGATCCAGAATGTTTGACCCAAGTCCTACAGTTTAAGGGCAAAGCCACCAAATACTAATGAAATGGAGGAAACTTCTGACTTTTCAAAAAGTAATAAAAATGCCTTAAAAATTCTCTCTCTCATTATTCTGCATTTGGGGAATAGAAATAATTTTGGTTCCTAATTGACCTAAAACGGGGAAGGTTTATTCTGATTTCATGTCAGAGAAAAACCTGCAGATGGGGCTTTATATAGTGGGGCGGGAGAAGCCTGCAGATGGGGCTTTATATAGAGGGGAGGGAGAAACCTGCAGATGGGGCTTTATATAGAGGGGAGGGAGAAACCTGCAGATGGGGCTTTATATAGAGGGGAGGGAGAAACCTGCAGATGGGGCTTTATATAGAGGGGAGGGAGAAAACCTGCAGAGGGAGCTTTATATAGAGGGGAGGGAGAAACCTGCAGATGGAGCTTTATATAGAGTGTAGGAGAATTCTGGTTTCAGCTGTACCTATGGGGGCATATATACCTAAAAGGGAAATATATAACTACAGGGGACATATGTATCTGCAGGGGGCATATATATCTACAGGGGACATATATATCTACAGGGGGTATATGTATCTACAGGGGACATATATACCTAAAGGGGACATATATATCTACAGGGGACATATATACCTACAGGGGACATATATATCTACAGGGGACATATATGCCTACAGGGGACATATATACCTACAGGGGACATATATACTTATATATACTATATATATCTAAAGGGGCATATTATCTACAGGGGACATATGTATCTGCAGGGGACAAATGTATCTACACGGGACATATATATCTACAGGGGGGCATAAATATCTATAGGGGACATATATATATCTACAGGGGACATAGTTATCTACAGGGGACATATGTACCTGCAGGGGACATATGTATCTACAGGGCGCATATATATATATCTAGGGGACATACATATCTACAGGGGAATTTTATACCTAAGGGAATATATACTTATATATACTTACAGTGGACATATGTATTTGCAGGGGACATATATATCTACAAGGGGCTATAATCTACGGGGTCTACATATCTATATTACTTTAATCTAGAGAGGACATATATATCTAGAGAGGACATATATATATACAGAGGCATATAATCTACAGGGACATATATATCTACAGGGGACATATATATCTACAGGGAGCATATATATCTACAGGGGACATATATATCTACAGGGGGTATATGTATCTACAGGGGACATATGTATCCTCAAGGGACATATGTATCCTCAGGGGACATATATATCTACAGGGGACATATATATCTACAGGGGGCATATGTATCTACAGGGGGCATATATACCTACAGGGGGCATATGCATCTACAGGGGACATATATATCTACAGGGGGCATATGTATCTACAGGGGACATATATATCTACAGGGGACATATATATCTACAAGGAACATATATATCTACAGGGGACATATACTGTATATATCTACAGGGGGCATATATATCTACAGGGGACATATATATATCTACAGGGGACATATGTGTCTACACGGGACATATATATCTACAGTGGGCATATATATCTACAGGGTGCATACGTATCTACAGGGGACATATGTATCTACAGGGGACATATATATCTACAAGGAACATATATATCTACAAGGGGCATATATATCTACAGGGGACACATATATATCTACAGGGGACATATATATATCTACAGGGGACATATGTATCTACAGGGGACATATATATCTACAGGGGACATATATATCTACAGGGGGCATATATATCTACAGGGAGCATATATATCTACAGGGAACATATATATCTACAGGGGACATATGTATCTACAGGGGACATATATATATCTACAGGGGACAAATATATTTACAGGGGGCATATATATCTACAGGGGACATATATATCTACAGTGGGTATATGTATCTGCAGGGGGCATATATATCTACAGGGGACATATATATCTACAGGGAGCATATAGATCTACAGGGGGCATATATATCTACAGGGGGCATATATTTCTACAGGGGGCATATATATATATCTACAGGGGACATATCTATCTACAGGGGGTATATGTATCTGCAGGGGGCATATGTATCTACAGGGGACATATATATCTACAGGGGACATATATATCTACAGGGGGCATATATACCTACATGGTGCATATATTTCTACAGGGGACATAGTTATCTACAGGGGGTATAGGTATCTACAGGGGACATATGTATCTACAGGGAGCATATATATCTACAGGGGGCATATATACCTACAGGAGGCATATGCATCTACAGGGGACATATATATCTACAGGGGGCATATATATCTACAGGGGACATATATATCTACAGGGGACATATATATCTACATGGGGCATATATATCTACAGGGGACATATATATATCTACAGGGGACATATGTGTCTACACGGGACTTATATATCTACAGGGGGCATATGTATCTACAGGGTGCATACGTATCTGCAGGAGACATATGTATCTACAGGAGACATATATATCTACAAGGCACATATATATCAACAAGTGACATATATATCTACAGGGGACATATATATATATATATATATATCTACAGGGGGCATATATATCTACAGGGGACATATATATATATCTACAGGGGAGATATGTATCTACAGGGGACATATATATATCTACGGGGACAAATATATTTACAGGGGGCATATATATCTACAGGGGACATATATTTGTACAGGGGGCATATATATCTACAGGGGACATATATATCTACAGGGAGCATATATATCTACAGGGGACATATATATCTGCAGGGGACATATATATCTCCAGGGGGTATATGTATCTACAGGGGGCATATATACCTTCAGAGGACATATATATCTAGAGGGGGTTTATGTATCTGCAGGGGGCATATATATCTACAGGGACATATATATCTACAGGGGACATATATACCTACAGGGGACATATATATCTACAGGGGACATATATATCTACAGGGGGCATATACATCTAAAGGGGACATAGTTATCTACAGGGGGCATATATATTTACATGGCGCATATGTATATATATATATATATATACAGGGGACATATATATATACACACAGGGGGTATATGTATCTGCAGGGGGCATATATATCTACAGGGGGCATATATATCTACAGGGGACATATGCATTATATCTACAGGGGACATATATATCTACAGGGGGCATATATATCTACAGGGGAAATATATATCTACAGGGGGGATATGTATCTACAGGGGGCATATATAACTACAGGGGACATATATATCTACAGGGGGTTTATGTATCTGCAGGGGGCATATATATCTACAGGGACATATATGTATCTACAGGGGACATATATACCTACAGGGGACATATATATCTACAGGGGACATATATATCTACAGGGGGCATATCTATCTACAGGGGGCATATATATCTACAGGGAGCATATGTATCTACAGTGGGAATATATATCTACAGGGGACATATATATCTACAGGGAGCATATATATCTACAGGGGACAAATGTATCTACAGGGGACATTTAAATATACAGAGGCATATATATCTACAGGGATCATATAGATCTACAGGGGACATATATATCTACAGGGGACATATATATCTACAGGGGACATATATATCTACAGGGGACATATATATCTACAGGGGGCATATAGATCTACAGGGGACATATGTATCTACAGGGGACATATATATCTACCAGGGACATATATATCTTCATGGGGCATATGTACCTACAGGGGACAATATATCTACAGGGGACATATATACCTTCAGGGGGAATATATATCTACAGGGGGCATATATATCTACAGGGGACATATATATCTACAGGGGGCATATAGATCTACAGGGGACATGTGTATCTACAGGGGACATATATATCTACAGGGGACATATATATCTTCATGGGGCATATGTATCTACAGGGGACAATATATCTACAGGGGACATATATACCTTCAGGGTCATATATATCTACAAGGGGAATATTTACCTACAGGGGGCATATATATCTACAGGGGGCATATATCTACAGGGGGCATATATCTATATGGGGCATATATATATATATATCTATAGGGGGCATATATACCTTCAGGGGACATATATATCTACAGGGGGCATATATATATCTACAGGGGACATATGTATCTACAGGGGACATATATATCTACAGGGGGCATATATATCTACAGGGATCATATATATCTACAGGGGGCATATATATCTACATGGGACATATATATCTACAAGGGGAATATTTACCTACAGGGGGCATATATATCTACAGAGGGCATATATCTACAGGGGGCATATATATCTACAGGGGACATATATATCTATATGGGGCATATATACCATCAGGGGACATATATATCTACAGGGGGGCATATATATCTACAAGGGGAATATTTACCTACAGGGGGCATATATACCTAAAGGGGGCATATGTATCTACAGTGGGGATATATCTACAGAGGGCATATATATATATCTACAGGGGACATATATATCTACAGGGAGCATATATATCTACAGGGGACATATATATATATATATCTACAGGAGGCATATGCATCTACAGTGGGCATATATCTACAGAGGGCATATATATATATATCTACAGGGGACATATGTATCTAAAGGGGACACATATATATATCTACAGGGGACATATATATCTATAGGGGGCATATATATTTACAGGGAGCATATATAGCTACAGGGGGATATATATCTACAGGGGACATATATATATCTACAGGGAGCATATATATCTACCGGGGGCACATATATCTACAATGGACATATATATCTACAGGGGACATATATATCTACAGGGGGCATATATATATCTACAGGGGACATATATATATCTACAGGGGACATATATATCTACAGGGAGCATATATATCTACAGGGGGCATATATATCTACAGGGGACATATATATCTACAGGGGACATATATATCTACAGGGGACATATATATCTACAGGGGGTATATGTATCTGCAGGGGGCATATATAATCTACAGGGGACATTTATATCTACAGCGGGCATATATATCTACAGGGCACATATATATCTACAGGGGTCATATATATCTACAGGGGGCATATATATCTACAGGGGACTTATATATCTACAGGGGTCATATATATCTACAGGGGACATATATATCTACAGGGGGTATATGTATCTACAGGGGACAAATATATCTACAGGGGACATATATACCTATAGGGGACATATATATCTACAGGGGACATATATATCTACACGGGGCATATATTCCTACAGGTGGACATATGTATCTGCCGGGGGCATAGATATCTGCAGGGGACATACATATCTACAGGGAGCATATGTATCTACAGGGGGCATATATATCTACAGGGAGTATATATTTCTACAGGGGACATATATATCTACAGGAGGTATATATATCTACAGGGGACATATATATCTTCATTGGTCATATGTATCTAAAGGGGACATACATATCTACAGGAGACATATTTCTACAGGGGATATATATATATATATATCTACCGGGGACATATCTATCTACAGGGGGCATATATACCTAAAGGGGACATATATATCTGTAGGGGGCATATTGACCTACAGGGGGCATATATATCTACAGGGGACATATATATCTACAGGGGGTATATGTATCTACAGGGGGCATATGTCTATACAGAGGGCATATATTTCTACAGGGGGCATATATACCTAAAGGGGACATATACAGTATATCTATTGGGGGCATATTTACCTACAGGGGGCATATATATCTACAGGGGACATATATATCTACAGGGGGTATATGTATCTACAGGGGACATATGTATCTACAGGCGTCATATGTATCTACAGGGGACATATATATCTACAGGGGACATATATATATCTACAGGGGACATATATTTACAGTGGACATATATACCTACAGGGGACATATATACCTACAGGGAACATATATATATCTACAGGGGACATATATATCTACAGGGGACATAGTTATCTACAGGGGGCATATATATCTACAGGGGGCATATATATCTACAAGGGACATAGTTATCTACAGGGGGCATATATATCTACAGGGAGCATATATATATATATAAATATATATATATACAGGGGACATATATATATATATATATATATATATACAGGGGGTATATGTATCTGCAGGGGGCATATATATCTACAGGGGGCATATATATCTACAGGGGACATATATATCTACATGGGGTATATATATATATCTACAGGAAGCATATATATCTACAGGGGGCATATATATCTACAGGGGACATATATATCTACAGGGGACATATGTATCTACAGGGGACCTATATATCTACAGGGGGCATATATATCTACAGGGGACATATATATCTACAGGGGACAAAGATATCTACAGGGGGCATATATATCTACAGGGGACATATATATCTACAGGGGACATATATATCTCCAGGTGGTATATGTATCTACAGGAGGCATATATACCTTCAGAGGACATATATATCTAGAGGGGGTATATGTATCTGCAGGGGGCATATATATCTACAGGGACATATATATCTACAGGGGACATATATCTACAGGGGACATATATATCTACAGGGGGCATATACATCTACAGGGGACATATATATCTACAGGGGACATAGTTATCTACAGGGGGCATATATATCTACATGGCGCATATATATATATATATATATATATAAATAAATATATATATATATACACAGGGGACATATATATATATATACTCAGGGGGTATATGTATCTGCAGGGGGCATATATATCTACAGGGGGCATATATATCTACAGGGGACATATATATCTACATGGGGTATATAAATCTACAGGAGGCATATATATCTACAGGGGACATATATATCTACAGGGGGTATATGTATCTGCAGGGGGCATATATATCTACAGGGGACATATATATCTACAGGGGACATATGTATCTACAGGGGACTTAAATATCTACAGTGGGCATATATATCTACAGGGTACATATATATCTACAGGGGGTAAATGTATCTACAGGGGGCATATATGTCTACAGGGGACATATATATCTACAGGGGGTAAATGTATCTACAGGGGGCATATATACCTTCAGGGGACATATATATCTACAGGGGGTATATGTATCTGCAGGGGGCATATATATCTACAGGGACATATATCTACAGGGGACATATATACCTACAGGGGACATATATATCTACAGGGGACATATATATCTACAGGGGGCATATATATCTACAGGGGGCATATATATCTACAGGGAGCATATGTATCTACAGCGGGAATATATATCTACAGGGGACATATATATCTACAGGGGGCATATATATCTACAGGGGACATATGTATCTACAGGGGACAAATATATCTACAGGGGACATATATATATATATATATACAGAGGCATATTATTTTACAGGGATTAATTAATCTACAGGGGACATTTTGTTCTACAGGGACAGATATTTCTAAGGGGTTTTTATATATATCTACAGGGGAAATATATATCTACAGGGGGCATATATATCTACAGGGAGCATATAGATCTACAGGGGAGATATATACCTACAGGGGGCATATATATCTACAGTGGGCATATATATTTACAGGGTGCATATATACCTACAGGGGACATAAATATCTACAGGGGGCATATATATATATATATCTACAGGGGACATATATATCTACAGGGGGCATATTTATCTACAAGGGGAATATTTACCTACAGGGGGCATATATACCTACAGGGGGCATATGCATCTACAGGGGACATATATACCTAGAAGGGGCATATATACCTACAGGGGGCATATGTATCTACAGGGGACATATATATCTACAGGGAGCATATATATCTCCAGGGGGCTTTTATATATATATATATATATATATATATATATATATATATATATATCTACAGGGGACATATGTATCTACAGGGGACATATATATATATATATATATATCTATCTAAAGGAGACATATATATCTACAGGGGACAAATATATCTACATGGGGACATATATATATAAAGGGGACAGATATATATCTACAGGGGACATATATTTACAGTGGACATATATACCTACAGGGGACATATATACATGGGGCATATATATCTACATGGGACATATATATCTACAGGGGGGATATGTATCTAAAGGGGGCATATATATCTACAGGGGGCATATATATCTATAGGTGACATATATACCTACAGGGGACATATATATATATATATATATATATATATATATATATATACAGGGGACATATATATCTACAGGGGGCATATATATCTACAGGGGGCATATATATCTACAGGGGGCATATATATCTACATGGGGCATATATATCTACATAGGACATATATATCTACAGGGGACATATATATCTACAGGGGGTATATGTATCTACAGGGGGAATATATATCTACAGGGGGCATATATATCTACAGGTGACATATATGCCTACAGGGGACATATATATCTACAGGGTCATATATATCTACAGGGGTTATATGTATCTACAGGGGGCATATATATCTACATGGGGCATATATATCTACAAGGGACATATATATCTACATGGAGCATATATATCTACAGGGGACATATATATCTACAGGGGACATATGTATCTGCAGGGGTCATATGTACCTATAAGAGTGACAAATGCCTGCAGAGACCTAACATAATGCTACTGGGCTCCAATACAAGATGTAAAAATGGGCCCCAGCTGCCATTTATAATACTGGTGTCTTGTGCCATTGAGCCCCCTCAGGCTCCAAGGCTTGGTAGGAATTGCTACTTCTGCTGCACCTATAGCTGCGCCCTGGGATACTGGATCTGGTTGGGTCCTATATGGGTGGTATTCAGAGAAAGAGAAAAATCCCCAAGAGTCAGACTGTGAGGGGAAGGTTTCCCAATCTGAGAGAGTCACCCTGTACATGATACCTGTAAGAGGTTGGGCTCCTGGAGGGACTGTAGACCTGGACGGTACTGAGGGCCCCATGGTGTGCTAGCTACACATAGCTCAGGATGGGTCATAGTGGAAGCAGCTGTGAGAGGTCACAGGAGAGGTATCCACTGGGGCAATCTCAGAAACAATGCCATACTACAGCCCCAAAACCCTTAACAGCATGGAAGGTCTGTGCAGCTTCCTACTCCTACCATTGCCCCGACCTCCTGAAGATGGGTAGTGCCAGGGTCTGGGATCTGGTGCAGCGTGGAGCTGGCAGTGTGGGCAGGACTGGGACAAGGTATTCCAGTGCCCTAGGCAAGTAAGGCACATAGACCCCCCCCCCCCTTGGAAAATTCAGCCCACTCCTTGCCACCTTGTGCCCTCGTCCTGCCTAGGCGGTCACCTGCTTTCACCTACCCAAGGTCCCAGCCCTGAATATGGGCTATCCAGACAGCACAATACTTGTGTACATCCCTGTGACATTGCAGGACTGTGTTATGTAACATAGGGACTGCAAAGAATCTTATGTCAGGACAGGCTGGCAGCAGGAGGTGCTGGAAGAAGCTGGTCAGTAGCAGGAGAACATCTAGACACCACCGCAATCTAAACTGTTCCAGGCCACATAAAGCACCAGAGTACAGGTTTAGGGTGTCTTGTGGCCCCCGGCTGGGCAGAGACCCGCAGAACTCTGGCGGGCCACCTACCTTCTGTATGTGACTCTGCATAGCCTCCCATCCTTCCTCCAGGACCCCTTGTACAAGGAAGGAGCCGGCACTGCCTGAGCCTCCCCCAGATCATAGCAAAACAGAGACAAGTGCTCCGACATGTAGAATATTTAATAAAGGAGCAATTCGAGCAGTAATCTGCTCACCCTGTGATGCTGTGCAAATCGGGGGCTCAACTCCCATAAGTGCAAAATGTTGGTTTCCTGCTGCTCGGCTGTATCCTCGGTCTGCTGCTCAGTTGTGGTGAAACACTACACTCTATACTGTAGACCAGGGCTGGAGGAAGAGAATGAAATTCCTGCTGAAGCAGTGGAGGCCACCGAATCTAGTATTAGCTAATAGCTCGACTAGTAGAAAATCCACGATGGACAAGCGCTGACCGTACAGGGTTTATTTTAATCAAAGAGCATAAATAAAACAAAAAATATATATAAAAGCGACGCGTTTCATGCCCTTCTGTTGGACACGTCATCAGGCTTCTGACGCAATATGCTTATTAGTACATACATTCTGTATATGTGGTGAGCATACATATCAGTGCATACATGTCTGTGGTGAGCATGCATATCAGTGCACACATGTATGTTGTACTAGTGTATATATGAGAGGCTCTATGAATGTGGTGATCGGCATATCAGTGCATAAATGTAAGTGGTGAGCATGCATATCAGTGCATAAATGAAAGTGGTGAGCGTGCATATCAGTGCATAAATGAAAGTGGTGAGCGTGCATATCAGTGCATAAATGAAAGTGGTGAGCGTGCATATCACTGCATAAATGTAAGTGGTGAGCGTGCATATCAGTGCATAAATGTAAGTGGTGAGCGTGCATATCAGTGCATAAATGTAAGTGGTGATCGTGCATATCAATGCATAAATGTAAGTGGTGAGCGTGCATATCACTGCATAAATGTAAGTGGTGATCGTGCATATCAATGCATAAATGTAAGTGGTGATTTTTGCAAAATCGGGTGCATAAATGTAAGTGGTGAGCGTGCATATAAACTGCATAAATGTAAGTGGTGGGTTGTATCAGTGCATAAATTAGTGGAATTGCATAACAGTGATAAATGTAAGGTGATCGTGAAATATCAGCGCATAAATGTAAGTGGTGATCGTGCATATCAGTGTTAAATGTAAGTGGTGAGGGGTTGCATTCAGCGCATAAATGTAAGTGGTGACGTTGCATATCATGCATAAATGTAAAGTGGTGAAAGCGGTGCATATCAGTGCAATAAAAAGTAATGTGTGAGTGTGAAATATCAATGCATAAAATGTGAAGTGGTGACGTGCATTATCAGTGCATAAATGTAAGTGGTGGCATGCATATCATGCATAATATAAGTGGTGAGGTGCATATCAATCCCATAAATGTATGTGGTGAGCGTGCATATCAGTGCATAAATGTAATTTGGTGAGCGTGCATATCACTCATAAATGTAAGTGGTGACGTGCATATCAGTGCATAATTTAGTGGGGTGAGCGTGCATATCACGCATAAATGTAAGTGGGTGAGCGTGCATATCACTCATAAATGAAAGGGTGGTGATGTGCATATCACTGCATAAATGTAAGTGGTGATCGTGCATATCAGTGCATAAATGTAAGTGGTGAGCGTGCATATCAATGCATAAATGTAAGTGGTGATTGTGCATATCAGTGCATAAATGTAAGTGGTGAGCGTGCATATCAGTGCATAAATGTAAGTGGTGAGCGTGCATATCAGTGCATAAATGTAAGTGGTGAGCGTGCATATCAGTGCATAAATGTAAGTGGTGAGCGTGCATATCAGTGCATAAATGTAAGTGGTGATCGTGCATATCAGCGCATAAATTTAAGTGGTGAGTCGTGCAAAATCGAAATAAATGTAAGTGGTTGAGCGTGCATATAAATGCATAAAGAAAAGTGGTGAGCGTGCATATCACTGCATAAATGTAAGTGGTGAGCGTGCATATCACTGCATAAATGTAAGTGGTGAGCGTGCATATCAGCGCATAAATGTAAGTGGGGATTGTGCATATCCGTGCAAACATGTTTGTGGTGAGTGTAAATATGAGTGCATACATATATACTGTGCTAATGTATATATGACAGCTTCTAAGTATGTGGTGAGCGTGCATATTTGTGTCTACATGTATGTGGTGAGGGTGAATATCAGTGTATACATGTGTGTGGTGAATGTGCATACAGTACATGTATGTTGTGCTAGTCTATATATGAGAGTTTCTATGTATGTGGTGAGCGTGCATATCAGTGCATGCATGTATGTGGTGAGAGTGCATGCATGCATGTTGTGTTAGTGTATATATGAGAGCATTTTCACGTGGTGAGTGAGCGTATAATCCTATCTATGTTTGTGGTGATCATGCACCTATGCAATGAGCGTGCATACCAGCATGTCAGTGTCATCTCTCTCCACCCGAATGCTTAGTTTAGGATCTACGGTTATAGGATCTTGGAGGATGAAGCAGTTCCTAAGCGGTGGAGGCCACAGAGTCTAGTATTAGCTAATAGCGCGACTAGTAGAAAATCCACGATGGACGAGCGCTGACCGTACAGGGTTTATTTTACTCAAAGAGCATAAAATAAAACAATTTATAAATATATATATAACAGCGATGCGTTTCGTGCCCTTCTGTTGGACTCTTCCTCAGGTTTCTGACGCAATAGGTACAAGAAGAACCACCAAGGGTGATTGATGAACTGTCAGTGTGAATAGCATTAAGTGGATCCTATACATAATAAAGAATAATATATATTACATAAATCATAAGTTGTAAAATACAAAGTTACTACTAGATCCGCAAACATTGTGACATATTGGACGCGTCTACATCTTTCTAATAGAAGTGTAGGTTTCAGAAACGACCACTAGATGTCATCAGTGTAGAGGAAAAGACACACACATACCATTGGTTACTCTTACACCACAGTCACCCTGCTGAGTCTATGGACATGAGAGCAGTGACTGTTATACCCTGTTTCCCCGAAAATAAGACAGTGTCTTATATTAATTTTTGCTCCTAAGGACGAGCTCAGACTTATTTTTAGGAGATTTTTTTCTTCTATGAACATTATTTCACATTTATTGTTGAACAAAACATCAACATGTATTAATATACTGCAGGGATTTCGTCACAAACATCAGCAGAAGCAGCTGAATTGCATCCAAAAATGCACTATGTCTTATTTTCGGGGAAACAGGGTAGGGACATTATTTTCGGTGTGTCGGGATCTTGTTAAGAGATTTAGAATAAAACAAATAAATAAGTTATCTGTGTAACTGATGCATTGTACCTATGGCTGCTCATTATACAGTATCCTTCTTGTTGCTACAGACCTGTTCTCCGTGGGGGGGGGTGTTTTCTCTCTGATAGGTTTCCAGCACTGGTTGCCCCCATTAACCTTACAGTACCTGTTCAATGTCTTCCCCCCTTGTATAGGCCCGCCCCAAGGGCCCCACTGGTCGCTATAGCTACAGACCTGTTCAATCTCTCTGATAGGCTACCAGCACTGGTCACTATAGCTACAACCTTCTATCTCTCCTGAAGGCTCCAGCCTGTTTACTATAGCTACAGACCTGTCCCATCTCTACTGATAGGCTACCAGCACTGGTCTCTATAGCTACGACCTGTCCTATCTCTCCTGATAGGCTGGCCAGCACTGGGGCGCTATAAGCTACAGACCTGTCCTATCTCTCCTTTATAGGCTACCAGCACTGGTCACTATAGCTACAGACCTGTCCTATCTCTCCTGATAGGCTGCAAGCACTGGTTGCTATAGCTACAGACCTGCCCCATCTCTCCCCGATAGGCTGCCCGCACTGGTCACTATAGCTACAGACCTGTTCCATCTCTCCTGATAGGCTGCCAGCACTGGTTGTTTTTAGCTAAGACCTGTTCGATCTCTCGTAGGGACGGATAAGGCCCGCCATAGGGGAACTGGTCGCTAAAAGCTACAGACCTGTTTCTATCTCTCCTGATAGGCTGCCCGCACTGGTCACTATAGCTACAGACCTGTTCAATCTCTCTTGATAGGCTGCCAGCACTGGTTGCTATAGCTACAGACCTGTCCTATCTCTCCTGATAGGCTGCCAGCACTGGTCACTATAGCTACAGACCTGTTTTGATTTTCTTCTGATAGGCGCCGCATGTTGTAAGCTCAGACCTGTGTGATCTCCCCGATAGGCTCCAGCTTTGTCACTATAGCTACAGACCTGTTCTGTCTCTCCTGATAGGTTGCCAATGCTGGTTGCTATAGTTACAGACCTGGTGAACTCAGCAGCTCATCACTGCAGGCCAGTAGTAGTTAGTATAAGTCAGTATAACTAAACAGGACTGAGGTCAGATGAATCAATGTAGTGAGACAACCCCTTTAATTCTGGGCCTTGTATATGCCAATAAGCTCTATAGTTTCATTTACATCTACATATGTATTTTACAGTCACCAGAATGCTCAGCTATTTTTAGCATTTATAATGCATTAGTTGCACAAATTACCCCAATATTAACTTGTTTGTTAGATTTATTATAAATCTCTTCACAAGCTCCTGATGACATTATGATGTTTGGCGCCCAGATTCTTTTTTTTTGGCCTTTAGTAGTGTAAAGGGCCCTAATCTATAACCGTTCTACTGCGGCATAGATTTAGTGCTTTCCCTACAAAGGGACACTTCTGGTCAGGTAAACCCCCCTTTAAAGTGCCCCTTTCCCTCCCCCCCGCAGAAATGCGCCTGGTTTTGCTTCTGAAGCTATAAATGTGTAGTTTTCTTTCGTTTGTAGAGGGGACGCCCCCCACACCCCCCCGACTCAGGTGCATTACAAAATGCCGCGGGCACCGCATAATGCGTCTCCTCATACAGCGAGCTCACAGGTCTGCACAGCACAGTCATACTTCGCCCTATACATCTATTTTGCTATACTGAGGACATCTAGTGGTCATTTCTGATGCTACACTTATGTTTGAAACATTTAAAACTGTCCAATATGTAATAATGTTTGCGGATCCAGTTACAATCACACTTCATACACATAGACACTCTCATATAGACATTAGCACAATATGCACGCTCACCACATACATGTATGCACTGATATGCACGCTCACCACATACATGTATGCACTGATATGTACACCCACCACATACATGCGTGCACTGATATGTACACCCACCACATACATGTATGCACTGATATGCACCCACCACAAAAAAAAGTTTCACTGATTTCACCCACCAATACATGTATGACGATATGCACGCTACCACATACATGTGTGCACTGATATGCACACCCACCACATACATTTTCAAAGCAACTAAAATTACACCCACCACAACTGCGTGCACTAAAATGTACACCCACCACATACATGTTTTCACTGATTGCCAGGGCCAACCCCAAAACATGGGCACTGTAGACCCCCAATACATGCGTGCACTGATATGTACACCCACCACATACATGCGTGCACTGATATGTACACCCACCACATACATGGGGCCTGATTTGGGGACCCACCCCAAAACATGAGCATATATGTACACCCCCACATACATGTTGACTGATATGCACCCCAAAATACGTTTGACGATATCCCCACCACATACATGTTGCATGATTGACCCACCACAAACATTTGACTGAATCACCCACCACATACATGTTGCACTGATAAACCCACCACATACATGTTTACGATATGCACGCTCACCACATACATTTGCATGATATCACCCACCACAAATACCCGATGGGGAAAATAAGTTTTGATACACTTTTGGGTTTTACAATTTCCCACCACAAAAATGGGAGATTTTTAAAAACCTAACAGAACTAAAAAAATAACCAAAAAAACATTGAAAAGTTTTATAAAATAATTTTTAATTTTATAAAACCCAAATAAGTATTTTAAAAAAAGAAAAACAAAATTAATATTTGACAAAACCTTTGTTTTCAATTACAACAACATTTCTTTTGATAGCCGTTTTACACATAAGATGATTTTGGCCCCCTCCCCATACAGATCTTTCCCGAAATTTCAGGTTTCACTGTCACTTCTACATTGAAGTTTCAGCTCCCTCCCCGGGTTCCCTTGGGGAATGGCTTCCCCACTCCCGGACCTTTAACGCTTTTTAACAATTCCTTAGTCCCCCCCCTGGTGTTGTTTTATCATTGTTGCGAAGACCCCCACACCCCTCACAATGCCCCCAATTAAGGGGATTTTTGCCAAAATTCACGATAAAAGGCCCCCACCACCTCAGTTCAAATGGTGGTTCCCCACCCTTGCGGGAAAAAACCCCACCCCCTTGTTCACAGTTGGGACGTTTCCCCTTGGGGGTTTTCACCCCTTCTTCCCTTCCCAACACTGCGATGGGGTTGTACCAAAAAGTTCTATTTTTGGTCCCCCTCTGACCCCGGGGTTTCTCCCCTCCCTCCGGGTATTCAAGGTCACTGGCAAACTCCAAACGGGGGTGGGGGTTTTTTGTAAAACAAACTTTGCAGGGTTTTGAATCCATACATGCATGTTTAACAACTAATTGTGGACGTTCCCACCAACAGGTCAATGACCACCCTTCCCCTGTGTTTTCCCGAATTCCCGTCCTCAGAATAACCTTACACAAAGGAAGACTTGATGGAGCCCCCCCAATGAGGAAGATTGACGTCCTTTGTTTTCCCTTTTATTTCCTAAAATTACCAACGTTTTTTGCCCCACCAACCTGGCCTATTGCCGTACCAAACCCTTATTTGAGGGCTACAAAATTTTGAAAAACTTTGAACCCTTTACAATTTTTTCAAAATGTTTAAGCTCCCACACTTAACTGTTCTCAAAAATCCCCGTCCATCCACTTTACCTCCAATCGAGCCAATCAGCCCCTCTCACTGGGTCAAAGACCTCCCTTATCAGAGAGAAAAAAAAAAAACCCCAACCTGCAAAGCTCCCCCTATTAATATGAATGGGGGGGGACGAAACCCAAAATGGAAGCACCCCTTCCTTCCCATCTAGGTTAAAATCACTGTACACCATGTATAACGTATGTTTCTGCACACAAAAAACATTTCTGAAAAAACGTATGCAAACCTGGGTGCCACTGGCAGGGCTGCGGCACACATGTAATTATACATGTACACACACAGACCGCCGCCAGCGGCACATTTCTGCAAAAAGGGCAATACACTACGTGGAAATCCCTAAAGAAGCATTTATGCTATCTATCATACATGAAAAAAATTTGAGACTCTCGGTTCACATATTTTGATCAAAAGATGTTTAAGCTGCCCACGACTTTCAACATGATCTCAAAATCGGGCAGTCCTATCCTATGCTAGCTTTACCTCTCAATCGAGCCAATCAGGCCTCTCTATCATGTATGATAGATAGCATAAATGCTTCCTTAGGGATTTCCACGTAGTGTATTGCCCTTTTGGGCTACAATTATGACCCTGGTGTCCTTAAACAGTTTTTTTGGTCTTGGTCATGGTGGAGAGGTTGGGGTGTAATTGACTGGTTGTGTGGACAGGAGTCTATTATACAGGTAACAAGTTCAAACAGGTACAATCAATACAGTAATGAATGCAGAGTAGGAGGGCTTCTTAACCCATTACCGCCGGAGCCAGTTTTGGCCTCTCTGACAGAGGCCCATTTTTTAAATCTGTCATGTGTCACTTTATGTGAGAATAACTTTTTGACACTTTAATCTATCCATGTGATTCAGAGATTGTTTTCTCGTGACACATTGTGCTTTAAGTTACTAAGAAATTTTGGTCCAAACACTGCTTATTTATTTGTGAAAAATATCAAAATGTTGTGAAAAATTTGACATTTTCAAAGTTCAAAAATGTCTGTGTGTAAGACAGATAGTTATTCCACTCAAAATAGTTTATAACCAGTATCTACCATATGTCCACTGGAGGTTGGCATCATTTTTAACATATCTTTTTATGACATTAGGGGGCTTAGAAATTTAGGGCCACATGTCTAAACCTGTTCATACATGTTGTAGGTTACTATGGGCAAAAGAGTGAGTTTTAGACCTAAACAGTTTCATACATGTGGCCCTTAGTAGCAATTTTTCACATTTTCACAAATATTTTCAAAATTAACTTTTTTAGAGACCAGTCCAGTTCTGGTCTTTTTAAGAGATTAGACTTTCCAGAGCCCTTCAGATGTTTCACTAATTATTTTAGCTTTAGGCCTCGTTCACACGGCTTATTCTGGGCACAGATTGGCGCCGTACTCCGCGCAAGATTTGCGCTGCAGTACGACTCCAATCCGTCAGAGTCATTACGGTAATCCACAGTTCTCATAGAGAACTGTGGATTACGTCGCTCCTCCCCGCTCGGCGAATACGGGGAGAAAGTGACATGCACATTATTTACGGTGTGTACGCGCCGTGAATAATGAATGTCTATGGGGCCGGCGCACTGCCGGCCCCCCGCCCCTGCTGCACGGCTGCCGGCGTAATTGCGGGGCGAAATCCGTCCCCACAATTACGTCGGCAATAAGCCGTGTGAACTGTGCCTTAGGGTATGAAAATGAAAAAAAAAGATTTTTTACCAACAATCTGCAATTTTAGCTGAAAATATTTCTTTTTTACAAGGAATCCTGGAAAAAGTCACCACAAAATTTGTTACACAGTTTCTTCCAACTTCGACAATAGCCTACATGTGGGTGTAAACTGCTTTTTGGGCACAAGTCAGGGCATACAAGAAAGGGAGCGCTATTTGGCCTTCAGCACACAGATTGGGTGAAATGTCTAATTTATAAAGCCCCCAAAGTACCAGAACATGTAAACCCCCCCCCACAGAAGCCCCCCCAATCTTGGATTCAGCCTCCCTCATGGATCTCATCTAGGGGTGTATTGTACATTTTGGGCATACCGGTGTTCAATAGTATTTTTAGCATTGGGCCATGAATATGGGGGGTGGGGGAGAAACGTAGTTCCGCCATTATTTTCTGGGCTTCATTTCTACAGTGTTCGATGTTTGGTAAAAAATGAAGGTAATTTACTTGCTTTTGGGTACAATTATAAGTTAAAAAAAATTTATATAGTTTTTTATGTTTATTACTTTTACCAAAAGAAATGTGTTTGTGACAAATTTTTAGTGTCCTATTCGGGAGCCTAACTTTTTATTTTTTTTTTTATAGGGGAGCTGATTAGGGGTTTTTTTTTTTGCGGGATGGGGTTGAAATGGTACCTGTGAAGTTCATATGATGATTTGATTACTTTTTATCAAGATTTTTGTGAGGCGTTTTGAACAAATACAGCAATCCTGGTAAAGTTTTTTCTGTTTATTTTTTACAGCAGTCACTATGTGGTATAAGTAACATTCTAGCTTTATAGCAAAGGCCCATATAAATTTCAGCGATACCCCCAAAATTTTTATATTTTTATGTTTTCCTTTTACACAATAAAAAAAACTTTTAATTTGAAAGGAAACCACGTTGTTGCTCACCATAGTTGAGAGCCATAACTTTTTTTTTTTTTTTTTTTGTACGGGGTGGTTTAGGGGTTGTTTTTTGCGGGATGAGTAGAAGTTTTTATTGGTATCATTTCTGGGGGGACAAGGCTCTCTGATTGCTTTTGATATGTTTTTAATAAGTTTTTTGCAAGGCAAGGTGAAGAAAACACTGCAATCCTAGTAGTGCTTTTTATTTTAATTTCTAACAGCGCTCCTGTCAGCCGGGAAAAGTTGATTTACTCTATGGTTTTTATATATTATATTTTACCCAATTTTATATTTTTTTTTAGTTAAAACGTTAAAAAAAGAAAAGTATTCCCCCCCCACATTTCCTATTGGGTTTTTTGGGGGGTTTTCGCACCTTTTGTTCTCCAAACATGGTGCGTATTAGGGCAGCCAAAGAGCTCAATTTTGGTCTCATCTGACCGGATTATATTCTCCAAGTATTTCACAGGCTTGTATAAATGTTTAGGGGAAATTTAAAAAGCTTGAATGCTTTTTTTTCAGCAATGGGGGTCCTGCTGGGACGTGCATAGGGCCTGGAGAGTGACGTGCATACAGGTGATGGAGGGTGAGTGTGTACAGGCGGGGGGTGGGAAAAGGGGAAAGGTGCATACAGGCAAAGGGGGCGAGGTGCATACAGGCGTGGGGGGGCGAGCGTGATACAGGCGATGGAGGGCGAGCGTGCCCCATACAGGCGGGGTGGGGAGGGGGCGAGGTGTTTACGGCGATGGGGGCGAAAGGTGATAAAGGGATGGAGGGCGAGCGGATACTGGGGGGGCCTGGAGGGGAGGTGATACAGGCCATGGAGGGTGAATGTGCATACAGGCCATGGAGGGTGAACATGCATACAGGCCATGGAGGGTGAGTGTGCAATAGATTGCATTCACCAATCATACAATCAGTCCATCTGATACCAAAAGGCTTGATATGAGATTGAGCAATAGATTGTATAACCCTGCCCTACAGTCACCTCCTGTAGTAGCTGATAACAGGGAGCAATAGATTGTACAACCCTGCCCTACAGTCACCTCCTGTAGTAGCTGATAACAGGGAGCAATAGATTGTACAACCCTGCCCTACAGTCACCTCCTGTAGTAGCTGATAACAGGGAGCAATAGATTTGTACAAACCCTCCCTACAGTCGCCTCTGTAGTAGCTGATAAGACAGGGAGCAATAGATTGTTACAACCTGCCCTACACTCACCTCCTGTAGTAGCTGATAACAGGGAGCAATAGATTGTACAACCCTGCCCTACAGTCACCTCCTGTAGTAGCTGATAACAGGGAGCAATAGATTGTATAAACCTGCCCTACAGTCACCTCCTGTAGTAGCGATACAGGGGAGCAATAGATTTGTATAACCCTGCCTACAGTCACCTCTGTAGTAAGCTGATAAAAGGAGCAATAGATTGTATAAACCCTGCCTACAGTCACTCTGTAGTAGCTGATAACAGGGAGCAATAGATTGTACAACCCTGCCCTACAGTCACCTCCTGTAGTAGCTGATAACAGGGAGCAATAGATTGTATAATCCTGCCCTACAGTCACCTCCTGTAGTAGCTGATAACAGGGAGCAATAGATTGTACAACCCTGCCCTACAGTCGCAATCTGTAGAAGCTGATAACAGGCGTAGCAACTAGATTGTAAACCACTGCACCTACAGTCCACCTCTGTTGGTAGCTTGTAAACAGGGAGCACTAGATTGTACAACCCTGCCCTACAGTCACCTCGTGTAGTAGCTGATAACAGGGAGCAATAGATTGTACAACCCTGCCCTACAGTCACCTTTTCTGTAGTAGTGATACAAAAAAGGACAATAGATTGTTATAACCTGCCCTACAGGTCACCTCCTGTACGTAGTGATAACAGGGGCAATAGATTGTACTAACCTGCCTACAGTACCTTCCTGTAGTAGCTGATACACAGGGAGCATCGATTGTACAACCCTGCCCTACAGTCACCTCCTGTAGTAGATGATAACAGGGAGCAATAGATTGTACAACCCTGCCCTACAGTCACATCCTTTAGTAGCTGATAACAGGGAGCAATAGATTACACGTAACTTTACAGAGCGGAAAGGAGTCTGTAGAAGGTGAAGTAATGACTCCTATGGGTGCGGCAGCAGAAAGCAGAATAACCGGATCAGCCAGTATTGCCTCATGCTTATCCTATGTATCCTGCAGTGATATTTTCTGCAGCTGTCAATGAATAGAGCTGTTAATCAGTGCCAATGGTGCAGCTAGCGGGAACTGTCGGGGCATGTGCCATGGTGGCCAGGGGGTGCCTACAAGTCACAGGATATTTAGGTAAATGGTTAGGGCGGCCAACTGTGTGAGTCCGGTTCTTGCAGTTTTCGGCACCACATCATGCTGGGAGTCCTGGGGTCACACAATCGGTGTCCTTCCTGCATTCCTTGGTGGGACTTTCTCTACGAGGAACAAGGTCACATGAAGCAATAAAAGTGGCTTCAACCTGCGACTTGTGAGATTGGTAGGACACATGACGGCAAAGAAATGGATGAGCGCCAAAAGTGGGGTTAACTTTCATCAAATTAGTATAAAAGCAAAAACAATATAGAATCAATGCTACATCAGCAGCAGTTATAATGTATAGAGTTCATTAACACTGTATCTGTCATGTCATAAAATGATCCGTGTAGAAACTGTTCTGAGGCTGAGAAAGCCTGAGAGTGGATAACATCCTAGTAAAATCATAGTATAAAAAAAATCCTTATAAAAATAAAATCATAATAAAGTCCTAATACAATTAAAAAATCCTAATAAAATCCTGATTTAAAAAAATCACAGTAAAATTCTAATAAAATAGAATCCTAATAAAAACCTAATAAAGTTATAAAATAAATTCCTGATAAAATCTGAAAAAGTTAAAATCATAACAAAAAATCCTAATAAAATCCTAAAACATTTTTGATAAAATAAAATCCTAATAAAGTCCTAATACAATAAAAAATCCTAATAAAATCCTTATTAAATAAAGTCACGGTAAAGTCCTAATAAAATAAAATCCTAATAAAAACCTAATAAAATTATAAAAAAAATACAATCCTGATAAAATCTTAAAAAGTTTAAATCAAAACAAAATCCTCAATAAATATCCTTAAAAAAATTTTGATAAAATAAAATCCTAATGAATTCGTAATACAATAAAACATCCTAATAAAATCCTGATTAAATAAAGTCACAGTAAAGTCCTAATAAATAAAATCCTAATAAAAACCTAATAAAATTTAAAAAAATTAAATCCTGATAAAATCTTAAAAAGTTTAAATCAAAACAAAAAATCCTAATAAAATCCTGATAAAAATTTTATAAAATAAAATCCTAATAAAATCTAAAAAAAAATAAAACCATAATAAGATAAAATCCTAATAGAGGAAAATCCTAAAAAAATAAAATCCTAATTTAGTAAAATAATAAAATAAAATCCTTTAAAACTAAAATACTAATTAGGCAAAATCACAAAAAATCAAATCCTAATAAGATCCTAATAAAACTTAAATCAAATAAAACTCTAATAAAAAATGATAGGAACGAAATCTTAAAAAAATAAAATCACAATAAAAAATCTAGACTTCCGGTTCCAGCGCCGCCATGCTTGGAAGCTAAAACGCGAGCTCCTGGACATCGGGGCAAAACGGTCAGATTTAACCTGCCATTACAACCCGCCCGAAGCCCATGCAAGAGCGGAGCCTCCAAGGAATACCTGGGCCCGGTCGGGATCAGCGGGGAAACCCTGCGGGAGCTGTGGCAGCGGAGACAGAAAAGCCCGCGAAAAGCGCGCGCCCAAGCGCCCCGTCCGCGGCCATCAGCAGAGGCCGGAAGCAGCACCCAGGAGAGAGGCGCACGGAAACTGCCCAGCGCAGGAGATTCTGCCGTCATCCCCGACACATATGGGGTAAGAGATATCGAGGCAGAGCTCCGGACAGCACCCCTGGCCCTCCGGCTACCCCCATCGGACACCGACTGCCGATCGAGCGCCCCATCAGGCACGGCAGAGAAGGGACAGTACCTTAACCCCAGCAGCCTTTCTAAAAGAGAGGGGACATTGCCAACCCCCTTTCCCATCCCTCCTAGGGAGCCACAATTCCCCAGAGATCCCTAAAGGAGATAGGGGACATATACCACGTCGGATCACTCGCTGGCACAGAGGGGCTCACATTCACCATCTGTCTGAGTCCCCTTGGAGAGACACCAACTAATACTGGGCAGGTGGGGCAAAACGGATCTCCCACGCTCCCCACTCCTCTGGGACACATCTGGGCTGACACAGGATTGAGAGCAGCTGCCAGATCCCCCCTCCCACTCACATAGACTCTCATTAGCTAACTAGCTAACTTGATATTGCCCTCTCCATCTGCTGCGTAAGAGAACTGGGGGTACACCTACCCGCGCATACGCTTCATAGATCTCAACGTGGCTGTTATATGGAAAATACGTCTGCACGAGGGGACGTACTAAAAGTGCCAAGGCATTAGGGAAGGATGGTAAAGACCAGCCTCCTGCCTGCCCCAACCCCTCGCGACAGGCCCCACAACAGGATTTGTCAGCCAGCATTATCCCTTCTCCAGACTGGGAGCGATCACCAAGCCCCCCAACAATTGCCCCTGCCTCGCCTATCATCCATAACACGCCCCTGGATACCAGTAGTCTACAAATAGATCCGCTAGCTCTCAATTCAAAAATGTTAGAACGGAGGTAGCGAAACAGATATCGGAAGATCTTCAGTCCTCACTGACTGCCACGGTAGCACGAATGGTAGCCCAAGTAAAAGCCGAAGTTAAAATTCATTCTGAACGCCTAGATGACCATGATTTCCAGCTCCAGGGCTTCACCGACGACATGGAAAAAATCCGGTCAGAATTTGCAACTCTGTCTCAGGAAAATGACCAGTTTGAAGACAAGCTGAGACCTTGAAAATAGACTGAAGGAACACTTGCGCAATTTGGGGTCTCAGATGAGATAGCAGCAAGCGAGATGCTTAATCTTTTTGGAGAGGGATCTACCTGAGCGCTGGGTCTGAGATGCCCTGACAAGTGGAGCGGCCAAATCGGGATTGCCCCTGACCTGAGGGTGGTGCCAAATCATCTCACCGTCCTGACAAATCTTCATAGCGCCCACCGACCGCGCCAGATTATTGCAAAATTCTTGGACTTTAAGGACAAAGTACAATTTCTATGGGCCATTCCGCAGGGACTCCGGTCCGATTCATTTTCAGGGGCAGAAAAATCTTAGTCTTTGAAGACTTTTCAGTAAAGGTGGTGCGTAAACGCAAAACATTTTCTCCCGTTTGCTCTATACTATTCCACAAGCAAATAAAGTTCGCACTGCTCTACCCGGTGGTTCTAAAAGTGTTCCACAAGAATAGTAAACTTGCAAAGAAGCACTTACTTGAAAGGTATAAAAGCCGTTTCTTTATTATTTCAATCTTCGTGCATAAGGATAAAATAGCGTATTACAGGCAATGGTAAGGACTGAACGCATTTTGGCTAGATTACTAGGGCCCTTGTTCACTAGCATGTCAGTTTATATTGAAGTGCTCATTTATATCGGGGAAGACTTCCACATCACAATCTTATGTACTCCTTTACTACTGAAATTCATATAAAATGAGGTACGTGGTTTTCACTTCTACAATCTAAAAATCATAAACAACAACATTGCGACTATGTGTAAGTTTTAACATTAGCTTTAATAATATTACTTATATATAGAGGAAAAGCACTGCACAAAATAAAAGTTTACAAAACTCAGGGGGAATTTCTTGACAAAAGTAAATTAAAAAACAGGATCTGGAAAAAAAGACAAATTTAAAAAAGGTCTAATTTATTTCATAAGCATTAGTGCAGAGTTTGAAAAAAATAAAACAGATTTTGCACAAGAATATAAATGTATTAAGACATGACAGGGATTTAGCAAAAAATTATGATAATGGAATTAAATGTGTCCCAAGAAGAATATAACGATAGGAATGAAATCTCACTAGTAATCTTCATTAAACCACAGAATAGAAAGGGAACATGGATGGCACAAACAGGTTTTTTCCCATGCGGGGGTGTAGGTGAAAAGTATGAAAAGTCACTAAAAAAAACTAAATTCAAAGAAATATCAGATAATAAGAATTATTTTAATTTGGTTTTTTATAAACTGTGACATATCACGTTTATTTATGTTTGTATGGAGATTGTGATAAGTTATATAGGATAAGTTTTTTAAGAAAAATTTGACCCGATTTAGAAATCTTTATTTTAAAAAAAGGGGGGGGGGGCACGGCAACTTTTCAGGGAGTACAGCTTTTTGTCGAAATACAAAAAAGGGATATACGGAGTCTATTTGTTTTGGGGTTAGGAAAGTGGACAAAACCAAAAGGGAGGAGATTGGTTGCACAAAGTTTTTAAAAGGAGGCATTTGGATCCCCCCCAAACTTCAAACCCCGTTTTCCGGGGGTTTTTAAATTATCGCAATGTTTGGGCCCATACTATATTGAGCCCCAAAAATTTTAGTACTGAAGGAATATATGTATATGCCACCCCAGTAAAAAGTTATATATTAAAGTAATGTATGCTTTTTCACATATTCGCAATGGTTGTTGTTTTTGTTTTTAAATTTTTGTAGTGAAAACCTGTACTATTTTTATGAAGAAATTTTAGTAGTAAAAAGGAAGTGACATATATTGTATGTGGAAGTTTTCCCCCCATATAAATGGCACTTAATATAAATGACAGCTGTGAACAAGGGCTTAGTATTAGCAGAAACGCGTCAGCCTTTTCCATTTCCCGTATTAGCTATTTTTATCCTTATGCACGAAAAATTGAAATAGTAAAGAAAAAGGCCCTTTTTTAAACCTTTCAAGTATGTGCTTTTGCAAGTTTTATTTATGTGTCTGCGTGGGGGCTGCATGCTTTAGAAAATGGGTTTGGCCCTTTAGGTTTACCGTGATTGAAGAAGCAAACAGGTGAGTTAAAACCTTCACTATTGAAATGTTCTTCCAAAGAATGGCAAAGTTCAACAATTTATCGCCGGAAAAAGGCACAGCGCTATGGGCGATGAAAGAAAACCCGAAGACGTTCCAGATCACCTTCCCCCATCTAATTCCGCCAGCCTCTGTCAGGGACTCCCCTACAGGTTCGGGGTGCCCCCCATTCAGTGGAGAGCCCCAAGCCCCTCTCAGGCCTCCCTTACTCGAGCCCAAGGAGAGGGGAAAAGTAAGCCTCAAAATGATCCCTGAGATCGCCCCAAAAAATTTACTCCCTCTTTTGGAGGCCCAATGCTTTGTTGCTTTTGATGTTTTGGGTTGTGGGGAGGAGCCTGATATTTTTTAATCCTTGTCCCCTTGGGCTTTCCCGATGGGCCCCCCCGCTAGTCCAGGAAAGCCCCCATTCCAGTTGAATTTTTTTGCATAAAAATAAAACCAAGGTTTGGTGGAAAAAAAGTGGGTCCTCCCCCGAGGAAGAAACAGAAGATATTACCCCTTTCCCTTTTTGTCCCCTTCCCGGTGTGCTGGTTGCTTTTTAGTCATGTTGTTTGATTTTTTTGTTGTTGTCCCTGTTTACCCTGGTGTTTTCCCTTCCCTCCAAGCTGTGTTTTTGTAGCGACGCCTGAAATTCAATAAGAAAATAGTTCTTGGAACCCTTTAAGGGGTCGTCCCCTGGAAAGAGGTAAAGGTACTGCGGGTCTTAAACGTTAAAGGTTGACATAACCTTTCTAGGAGACCACCTTCCCGAACAGGATTTTGGACGCATGAAAACATTTTGGGGGGGTCAGGTATAGGCTCCCAGAAACCGACAAAAGCCCGGTGTGCAACCCTTTGGGGGCAGAAATTTGGGAGGAAAGTTATAAATCATAGCCTGGGTGGGAGGGGTGGTGCAATTCATTTGTGTACTGAGGGGAGTGGTCGTTTTACAAAATTTTGGCAAAATTCGGTGGCCCCCGCCTTTCTCAAAGTCTGAATCAATGTCTTGAGACACGATCGAAAATAAAATTTTGTGGGGGGGGACTTTAATATCAGGGACCCTTTAAAAAGGCAGAAGGGGGCCCATCTTAAGGTGATTTTGGTACCCCAAAACCCCTACTGGTAGCTTAACCAAAACCTTGGATCTGGATGTTGGCGCACACATAACCCCGGGGGCAGGGAATTTCCCCTTACTCTCTCCCCCTAAGAATGGTCACGAATGTTATATTTTTACCTCTCAAAACTCTGGCAAGGGGTGAGAACCTGCAAATTTGGGAAACTTGTCTATTGGATCTTTTTCCCCGTCCCCTTTGTGGCAGACAGGTTTCCCAAAAGGCATGACTATATTGGCAGTTTCCCCCGTTTGGCCAAAAATGAGGAATTTCA
>JAODAL010026515.1:0-56664 GCA_025379985.1 Phyllomedusa bahiana | reverse complement strand
AAAAAAATTTTTTAAAACTTCTTGTGATTATGCTACGGGAAAAAATTTTTTTTTTGCCGGTAAAAAGAGGGTTTTTTTCACCACAGCACAGAAAAAGCTTAATTAACCCCTGATGTAAATTGCGCAAAATAATTGAGCAGCCAAAAATGAAGTGGTATTTGTATTGTAAAAATGCTGTTTCTTTAAATGAATACAACAGGAACAGGCTTAGATCACCCTTGGATATTCAATGTGCTGTGAGCAGATAGCATTAAAATGTACACTCACCGGCCACTTTATTAGGTACACCTGTCCAACTGCTCGTTAACACTTAATTTCTAATCAGCCAATCACATGGCGGCAACTCAGTGCATTTAGGCATGTAGACATGGTCAAGACAATCTCCTGCAGTTCAAACCAAGCATCAGTATGGGGAAGAAAGGTGATTTGAGTGCCTTTGAACGTGGTATGTTGTTGGTGCAGAAGGGCTGGTCTGAGTATTTCAGAAACAGTGATCTCCTGGGATTTTCACGCACAACCATCTCTAGGGTTTACAGGAATGGTCCGAAAAGAAAAAACATCCAGTGGCGGCAGTCCTTGGGCGGAAATGCCTTGTTGATGCCAGAGGTCAAAGGAGAATGGGCAGAACTGGTTCGAGCTGATAGAAAGGCAACAGTGACTCAAATAGCCACCCGTTACAACCAAGGTAGGCAGAAGAGCATCTCTGAACGCACAGTACGGCGAACTTTGAGGCAGATGGGCTACAGCAGCAGAAGACACACACGCGGTGCCACTCCTTTCAGCTAAGAACAGGAAACTGAGGCTCCAATTTGCCCAAGCTCATCGAAATTGGGCAGTAGAAGATTGGAAAAACGTTGCTGGTCTGATGAGTCTCGATTTCTGCTGCGACATTCGGATGGTAGGGTCAGAATTTGGCGTCAACAACATGAAAGCATGGATCCATCCTGCCTTGTATCAACGGTTCAGGCTGTGGTGGTGGTGTTGTCATGGTGTGGGGAATATTTCTTGGCACTCTTTGGGCCCCTTGGTACCAATTGAGCATCGTTGCAACACCTTGTGGAATCTATGCCACGAAGAATTGAGGCAGTTTCTGAAGGCAAAAGAGGGTCCAACCCGTTACTAGCATGGTTGTACCTAATAAAGTGGCGGTGAGTGTATATGCAGCTGCATGGACGTACACTGGACTTCAGATCCAATACCCACAAAATCAGAATAGAACGTTAGAGAAACAGTCTCTGAGACAAGCTGAGACACCCCCCAAAAATCGCTGTATAAAAATCAGTTCTTCAGTAAGAGCTATTACAAGCAGCCGCGGCAGCACCTTCCCTGATCAGTACAGTGAGAGGAGTGTGAGCTCCCAGCGTCGCGCCCGGACTTATATAGTGCGGTGACGTCACAGAATCCCGCCGGTCTCTGATTGGCTTCATCTCTGCACATGTCATGCAGGCTATGCCCTTCTTCCTCCCAGAGTGCTTTGCCCCACGTAACACAATGTGCTCGCAGCCATTTTATCAATCAAAAGCACACTTCGTTTACCTGAAGTACCCCAAACTTCGTTCAGAACCGAAGTTTTCCTGAAATTCTAAACGAATTCCACTTCGTTAGAATCAATTCGCCCATCTCTAGTGCTAATATAAATAAGACGCTCATCTTGATCTTTTTTCTTTTTGTTATTAAGTAAAGTGTTTCTACTCAATTGTCTAACCTCTATCGCTATTTTTTCTAGATCTTCTTTGTTATAGCCTCTAGCAGTGAATTTATCTATAATCTGTTTTTCCTGTTCACGATATAGCATCTCAGTGGAGCATATCCTCTTAGCTCTAATAAACTGGCCCTTCGGTATACCTAGAAATAATTGCGGAGCATGCTGACTTGTTCTGTGTAAAATGTTGTTCCTGTCAATGAGTTTCTTATAGAGCGTGGTACTAATACCCTGTTTTTCTCTTTTAACTTCCACGTCTAAATACTGAATGACGTTTCTGTCCATGATGGCAGTGAACTGAATGAGGGGATGCGCTTCGTTCAACAAAGTGACGAAGTCAGTAAACTCACCCTCGGTGCCACTCCATAGGACAAAGACGTCATCGACGTACCTTAACCAGGTGTTAACCTGTTGAAATTTATCAGTTGAAAATATGTATTTTTTCTTGTACGCTATCATGAACAGATTGGCCAAGCTAGGCGCTGCAGGAGATCCCATAGAGACCCCCTGCAATTGGAGGAACATTTCATCGCCAAATTTAAAGTAATTCCTGGTTAGTATGAGGTCTAATAATGTCATTATAAAGTTGATATGCCTATTTGATAGTGTGGGATCCTCATTTAAACACTCTCTAACCACCTCCATTACTTCCTGATATGGGATATTTGTGTATAGCGACTTGATGTCAAGAGTACAAAATAGTGAGTTATCCCCTACTTTTATCTTTTCCAGTTCTCTAAGGAACTGTCCTGTATCGCTTAAGGCATGCTTATCTCTTTTAACATATTTCTGAAGGTAACTATCTACATAGATAGCCAGTGGTTCCAGGACCGACCCTATGCCGAAAACAATTGGCCTTCCCGGTGGGTTCATTAGTGTTTTGTGTACCTTTGGAACAAGATACAGAATAGGAATACGAGGGAGAACACAGGTAAGTGCCACTTTTTCTTTCATTTTGATAATTCCTAATTCTACCACTTCTATTAATGTATTTTCAACCGCACCTTGCAACTCTCTCGTTGGATCTTTATCAAGTTTTCTATAAACCACTGGGTCATTAAGCTGTAAAAACGCCTCCTGTATATAGTCCTTCTTATCCTGCACCACCACTGCCCCCCCTTTATCCGCTTTCTTAATAACGATCTTATCATTAGTTTTTATTTCTTTAAGCGCTTTTTGTTCTTGCAATGTGATGTTATTTCTTTTTTGTTTTTTAACTTGATCCCATTGTTCTGTGACATCTGAAACAACCAATTGTTGGAACAATTCTAACGAGGGTGTGGTAATTTCTGGGTCAAACTGACTGCTACGCTTCAATTTTTTAGAAATTTTACTCGTTGTTTTTTTATGGTTTGAACCGAAAAACATTTTTAGACGTATGGCTCTACATAAACGGTAAAAGTCTATGTTAAACTCAAAAGGGGTAATTGACATGGTGGGCACAAAGTTTAGGCCCTTGTTGATGATAAATTGCTGTGCATCTGATAATTCCTGTGAAGATATATTCAACACCAGTTGTTCATCTATTTATTTTTTTACCGTACATTTCCTCCTATTCGTGTATTCCTTTTGAGATCTGTCCCAGAGTTTTCTCCACGGTCTGTGTCGCTGGACCTCTGCTGCGTTTCTAAAAAATCTCATGGGCGATTGTCTTTGGACAGGGATCTTAATTGCATGCGATTCAGGGCACTTGCCCCTTCAGCGTCCGATGTACCACTATCAGTATGGGGTTGCTTGACTCTAGGTCTTCTATCAAAACGTTGTTTATTCCGTTCCACTGCCCATGAATAGACTCGATTGTACAGGTAGTCTTTGCTACCCCTTTCAAACTTTTTTAATTTGTTTTGAAGCAGCTGTATCTTCTGCTTATCTAGTGTCTCCATTAGATCTCCTTTCGTTTTGTCATATTGTTCATTGACACATGTTTCTTGTATTCATCATCGATGGTTGTAATCTCTTTTCTGAGGGCATCTATATTTTGTTGCAAGTGTTGTATAGTCAGATACATAAGTTCCAGCGAATAGTGATTTCCAATTGCATACCACTTCTCTATGTAATTAATGTCCTCTTGCATGAGGATGGGCTGAAGGGGACTTCTCAATCCTCTCGGGATCCTTTCCACCTTTAGATACTCTGTGAGAGTGGATGCGTGAGAAGTAAGGCTCACCTCTTTCTTTTTCAACTGCTCCAACTTTCTCGAGAGGTTAACAGGTGATTAATTTGTAGACTGCTCCCAGCCTAATCCGGCCGCTTCGGCCTGTTTCAAAATGTTGCTACGTTCATTCTTGGTAAAAGCAAATGTGTCGGCCCGCCTGTCTGTAATCGAAGCAAACTCTTCAAAAGACATCAATAAATTCAGTTAGTTTCTACTGCCGTGGGAGTAAACAATGTCCATCAACCTGTAGGTGGCAGAAATATTTATATGTTGGATTATCTCCAGACTGCTATAGCTCTTGCTAAATGGGGCCTCCCTGCTCCCGTGTCAACTTACCAACTTAATATATGCACAGCAAGAGTAATAAAACTTAAAAATACTTTTATTGAGACATATCCTTTAAAATATGTAACTTCTTGTGCAAACAAATTTGCTACTTGCGGTTTATAGTCCGTGGAAAGCAGTCGGTAAAAATCCTGAGTATTCAGACGCATGAACTCCAAAGGCGTGCTACTTCATACGAACACCAAGTAGTGGAGCATGGACACAGACAGGCGGGACCAATAGAGACGTGTGACGTTTCGGGGCGTGCCTTGCCCCTTCCTCAAACACGTAATTCCTCTGTCATCACTTCCTTTTATATACAATGTAACATTTCACATAAGCACATATAGTTACAACTGTTTGCCCAACAAGTTACATATTTTAAAGGATATGTCTCCATAAAAGTCTTTTTAAGTTTTATTACTCTTGCTGTGCATATATTAAGTTGGCTAGAGGCCCATTTCCAAAAACCATCACTCAAGTGTTCTAATGGTAAATTGAGTTTGCTAAATTTTTAAGAAAGCTATAGGATATTATGAACACCCGTGAAACCCCTTGTGCAAGAATGTTATCACAGCTGAAAACAGTTTTGCTGATTAGAGAAGCTATAAAACTGACCTTCCTTTGAGCTAGTTGAGAATCTGGAGTGTTACAGTTGTTGGTTCGATTAAACTATCAAAATGGCCAGAAAAATAGAACTTTCATGTGAAACTCGTCAGTCTATTCTTGTGCTGAGAGATGAAGGCTATTCCATGCGAGAAATTGCCAAGAAACTAAAGATTTCCTACAATGGTGTGTACAACTCCCTTCAGAGGAGAGCACAAACAGGCTCTAACCAGAGTAGAAAGAGAAGTGGGAGGCCCAGCTGCACAACTGAGCAACAAGACAAGTAAATTAGAGTCTCTAGTTTGAGAAATAGACACCTCACAGGTCCTCAAATGGCAGCTTGATTAAATAGTACCCGCAAAACACCAGTTTCAACATCTACAGTGAAGAGGCGACTCCGGGATGCTGGCCTTCAGGGTAGAGTGGCAAAGAAAAAGCCATTGCTGAGATTGGTTAATAAAAGGAAAACATTAACATGGACTAAAGAACACAGACTGCACAGAGGAAGATTGGAAAAAAGTGTTATGAACAGACGAATCGAGTCACCAGATCTCAACCCCATTGAGCAGTTGTGGGAGCAGCTTGACCGTATGGTACGCAAAAAGTGCCCATCAAGCCAATCCAACTTGTGGGAGGGGCTTCTGGAAGCATGGGGTGAAATGTCTCCAGATTACCTCAGCAAATTAACTACTAGAATGCCAAAGGTCTGCAATGCTGTAATTGCTACAAAGGGAGCATTCTCTGACGAAAGCAAAGTTTGAAGTAGAAAATTATTATTTCAAATAAAAATCATTATTTCTAACCTTGTCAATGTCTGGACTATATTTCTATTCATTTTGCAATTCATTTGATAAATAAAAGTATGAGTTTCAGGGAAAACATAAAATTGTCTGGGTGACCCCAAACTTTTGAACGATAGTGTAAATGGTTTATGAATAGTCTGATGTGACACTTGGTTGCCTCTTACCTCCCTTAAATGTGCCTGCAGTTGTGTGGCATTCATCATTTGGTTCTGTCGGGCATTGGTTACAATAAATCGATCATCAGTGTGTGATGAAACCAAAGGACGTCCACTTCTTTGCCTTCCTGTGACTCTTCCCGTCTCTCTGTATCTCTGATACAACCTGATAACACTCTGTGACACTCTAAGCTCAGTGGCCACTTCCATCTGAGAGCATCCTGCTTGAAGCCTCGCAATGGCGAGGTACTGCTGATCAATTGTAAGGTGTTGTCTTGGTCTCATGATGTCATGTTGGACAGCATGATGAGGAGGACTGTTTAAATCCCAATTCAAATTAGTTCCCTATATTTATTGGGCGATTCGGAGATCAAACATCTGTTGTGAATTTATCCATTAAATTCCTTATTAGAGATCGGCAAGTTGTGCAAAAAGTATCAAAACATTGAACAGTTGGACATGTGAATTCTAAAGGTAAGAGATGGTCTCATTTAGTTCATTTAAAAAAATGTGCAAGAAATTTTATGTTCATTCTGAACTTTCAACCAAAAGTCAAATATCCCTAACTTTTTATGAGTAGTGTAGATTTTATTGGTATGACATTACTTTTCTATATATACAGTTAAACCAGAAGTTTACATACACTATATAAAAAGACACATATGCATGTTTCTCTCACTATCTGGCATGAAATCAGAATAAACCTTCCCCGTTTTAGGTTAATTAGGAACCAAAATTATTTATATCTGCCAAATGCCAGAATAATGAGAGAGACAATTTGTTAAGGCATTTTTATTACTTTCTGCAAAGTCAGACGTTTCCATACACTAGGATTACTATGCCTTTAAACAATTTGAAACAACCCATATGATGAAGTCATGTCTTTGGAAGCTTCTGATAGGTGTATTGGTAACATCTGAGGTAGAGGTAAACCTGTGGATGTATGTTAATGCACTCCAGAAACACACGGCTTCTGTGAGTAACATCATGGGAAAGTCTAAAGAAATCAACCAAGATATCAGAAAGAGAATTGTGGACTTCCACAAGTCTGGATCATCCTTGGGTGCAATTTCCAGATACATTAAGTTGCCTCATTCGTCTGTACAAACAAATATACGCAAGTACAAACAAGATGGGAATGTCCAGCCATCTTACGGCTCAGGAACGAGATGGGTTCTTTGACTCAGAGATGAATGTGCTTTGGTCTAACATGTGCAAATCAACCCAAGAACAGAAACAAAAGACCCTGTGAAGATGCTGGCAGAAGTTGGTAAGATTGTCATTATCCATAGTGAAACTAGTACTACATCAACATGGGCTGAAAGGCCTCTCTGCCAGGAAGAAGCCATTACTCCAAAAGAAACATATAAAAGCCAGATTAACAAAGACCTACATTTTTGGAGACATATGTAAATACAGTTTTAACCAGAAGTTCACATACACTTATAGATATATATATATGCAGCGGTTGAAATAAGTATTAAATATGTCACCAAATTTATAAGAAAGTATATTTCTAAATGTGTTATTCACATGAAATTCTCACAAGATTCTCCCCCAGCCAATCTACACAGGCATAGAAAGCAAACCATAGATATCCAGAAATTAAGTAATGTGTAATGATGAAAAAGGATACAGGGAAAAAGTATTGAACACACTTACTGAAATGTATTTAATACTTGGTACAAGAGTCTTTGTTGGTGATGACAAGGCGCCTCCTGTATGGATAAGCTAGTCGTCTGCATTGCTGAAGTGGGATTTTGGCCCATTCTTCCACACAAACACTATTCAAATCCTGAAGGTCCCGTGGGCGCCTTCTATGAACTTTGAGCTTTAGTTTCTTCCATAGATTTTATATTGGATCCATCTCAGGTGATTGTCTCGGCCATTCTAGCAGCTTTATATTCTTCTCTAATACCCCTTGAGAGTTTCATTGGCACTGTGTCTGGGATCATTGTCTTGCTGAAATGTCCACCTTTGTTTCATCTTCATCATCCTGGTAGATCGCAGCAAATTCTTGGCAAGAAAGTCTTGGTGCATTTGTCCATTCATGCTTCCTTCAATTATATGACGTATGTCAGTGCTGTATGCTGGAAAAACAGCCCCACACCATGATGTTCCCACCTCCACACTTCACTGCATACAGGCCATAGAGGTTGAGTGCATTGTTTATTTTCTTGGAAACAATGGTACCTGCTGAGTCCAGGTCTTTCTGTAGCTCTCCACCAGTGTCCTTGGCTCTTGGACAACTCTTCTGATAATTATTTTCACACCTCTGTCTGAAGTCTTGCTGGCAGCACCTAGTCATGGCCCCCAGATGCCTAATTGTGTCAGGCAATCTAGGGGGCCAGGGTGGCATTGAAAGTCTTGGTCGTGCTCGTCTGGATTCAAAATCAAATCAGTTGAATTCTGCTTCCACCTTGATGAGCTAGCCGAGAAAATACCACAAAAACATTCCACAGACTATAACACTACTACCACCAGCTTTCCAGCAATGGTTGTATGGTGTTTGTTCTCTGATGTTTTTAACCTGACATGCCAACGTCCATTCGCTTGATAAAGCAGAGAATGTGACTCATTGGAAAGGGAAGCCCTTTGCCAACGATAGAGGTTCAATTCTGATACTGGATTGAAGCATTTTCTGCTGATGCAATGTTATTAGCAAAGGTGCAGTGACCTCCATCTGCACAGGGTGCTCTGCAGTTTCCACATCTCTTAGGCTTTGTTCACATGGCTTAAAATGGGATGTATCTTGCCTTGTATTTCGCGCCGTACTGCGCGAAATACGGGGCGAGATACGTCCCAGTCATTACGGTAATCCACAGTTCTCATAGAGAACTAAGGATTACATCTCCTCTCCCCGCTCGGAGAATCCGCCGGGCGGGGAGATAAGTGACATGTCAATTAGTCACGGCATATACGCGCTGAGAATAATGAATGTCTATGGGGCTGTTGGGCTGCCGCCCCCCCTCCCCCGCCCCGCCCCCGAGCACACGGCGTAATTGCAGGCGCAATACGTCCCGCATTTATTGCCGTGTGAACATAGCCTTACTCACAATGGCGCCATTGGTACACTCAAAATATGTTTTCACCACAGCAGTACACAAACTGTTCACAAACCCTGGGCTGAAAAGCCAATAATCATGCCTTTTTGCAATTCTGATAAACCAACGCATTTACCCATGATGTCAATGAGGGAAATGTGTGCAGACAGCCTTTCGCACACCTGTTATAACCACTACGCCAGCTTACCAAGTTGCTTCCTTCTTGAGCTACATGCTGCCGATGGTGAAAATAGGAGGTGGTCATAATAATGTGACTATATATATTGGTGTACAAATTTTAAAGAGAACCTGTCACATAGTTTTTGCCCCCCTTGCTGAGGACAGAACAAGGTAGTGTCAGGCATGCAAATTACAGCGCTGTATCCCATATTCTGTAAGAATCAGCAGTTTTAGTGTATTTAATGCTCAAATCTGCAGTTTTCAGCCAGAAGAGTCATTCGAAGAGTCCTTCAGAGTGTCAGTTTTTTTCAAACCCCGCCCAACTCAACTGACAAACCTATTACTTTAAATAGGTCGAAAAATGTGAATAACTGTCAGTGGGTGGAGCTAGTCTTTGGTGGGTGGAGCTAACACCTGCTCATGAATAAGATTTGAGGGGTAAATGCTCTAAAACTGCTGCATCTTACAGAATAAGGGACACAACGCTGGAAACAGCAGGTCTGACACTAGCTTGTGCTGCCCTCAGCAAGGGGGGCACAACCTCTGTGACAGGTTCCCTTTAATGTGTTTTGTGAACATTTTTATATTCTTACATTTTGCAGAAGTCTTATGGAAATTTGTCAAAGAGATTTGGTCTTCGACAGAACCTTCAGTGCCACAACTTTTCATGGTATCTTAAAAAAGTATATCTTGATGTATATGTCCCAGATAAACAATCAGTTTTCCATGGACATGTAAGAAGACTTAGGCCTTGTCCCCACGGCATGGGTTTTCACCCAATTTCTCAGACAATTTTCGGTTTTGAAAATCGTCTGCAAACCGGGTGAAAACTTTTAAAACAGGGCCTCTATGGAAAACCAACGTAGCGGTCCCCACTGCATGGGCTTTCCACCCGGCGGTTTTTCAGACAGCCAGTGGCCTGAAAAACATAGAACATGTTCATTCTTCCAACCGGTTTTCAAGCGGCAGAAGAACATGTGTATGCGAAGGGGGAGGGCTTTTCTCCGCAAACCGCGAATAAACCGACCGGTATTTGTCCTATGCCGTGTAAACAGCCCCATATACATATATTTTCTTGAAAATAAACATATTCATAATAACATATATCTAACTAATGGCAACAGATGGAACATACTTACTATAGCAACCCAACTCAAACCAGAAAAATATTTTACTGTAAAAAGAAAAATAGTTGCTTACCATCTGTTGTAGAAAACAGCATTGCATTTAAGAAGGTTGGTGCTCGGAGTAATTCATGTCAGCAAATGGATAGTTATTCCAAATGTAAATCCAGCACTTAATAAAAATATTGATTATTTATTAGAAAATCCCATGTGGCGGTGCGGCCTTAGAAGATCGCATTTCTCCGCCACTAGATGTTCTGCAGCAGCTGAGTTCCAAGGTATGGGTTACCAAGTTGCTGCCTGTCAGTGAGGAAGGTCAGCAGTCTGGCAAGGGTAACCAGGAGTTAATTACTCAGGTGGTAATTAGGAGAGTTACTCAGCTGAAGGTCTGTTAAATAGCCTGGTTTTCAGTATACCAGAGGGGGGAGTGTGGCTCACAGTCAGTGGAGGACATGTGCAGGCCTTTGTCCAGGAGAGTATCCTGAATTCTTCCCCCCTAGGTTTGAGAGAAGCCAGGCCCAAGGGCTATCCTGTACAGTGTGAGTACATGTTTGTGGGGCTGGGTAGTAGACCCAGACCACTGATAGAGAGGGACTCTCTGTACGTTTAGTTAGTGGCTGGACGGCCTAGGATTTATTTTGTATGCTGTACATGTTTTGCTGTGTTGAAGAATAAAGCTGGCGGAGGCCAGACTTCAAGAGAGTCCTGTGTCGACGTGCTCTGCGATCCCAGAGCGAGAGTGTCCCCCAGGCCGGGCCAAGATGGCGGCGGAACACGAGTGAACGCTTACACCCATTAAACAGAACATGATTTAAGAACAAAAACCATCCTAAGGCAACACGCGTTTTACGCCTTGCACGTTTCGAGCCTTGTGGAAGAAAAGGATCTTAATCACAGGCTGACTTTTGGTAGGTGACGCATTGAGTATTGTCTTGGTCACTTACTGTGAACAATGGGCAAAAATATGGAAAGCTAGAAAAAAACTCTTGCCATTTTTCAAGCACCATACACACCATTAAATTTAAGGTGGCATAGGCCACCTTAAGTCCTACTAGGAAATATTGATGTTGTAGAGGTCCAACCCCCCCAACATAAAACCCCTCTCTATCATCTGGAGTAAAGAACAGCAAAACATGACTAGAACCTTTACTGGTCGGTGCAGCCCAGCCACGTGTTGGGTAAAAGGTGAACATTGTCTTTAAACTGTCCCAAAAGTTAAAGGGGTTGCCTCACTACAAGGATTGCTTATTAGGTGAAAGATCTTGCAAAAACAAGTCACCTAGCAATATGTGTCCATTAACAGTGTCCTACATATTCCTAGATATCCCCTCTTGTATAAGCTGCATCAGCTCTTCAGGTCGCTATAGCTACAGACCTGTTCGATCTCTCCTGATAGGCTGCTAGTGCTGGTCGCTATAGATACAGACCTGGTGTCCTCAGTGCAGGCCAGTAGTAGCCAGTAAACATGTCCCTGAATTCAAAAATGAAACAGAGAAAACAGGCCTGAGGTAGGATGAATCGAGATAGTGAGACAACCCCTTTAAGGCCCAAAGCCCATTATTTGCCCTCTGGCTGCCATGGCATCCATCTGCACCCTGTGATCACCTTGCAACAATTCTGATAACTGACAGAGGATGCTCCTTCCCTTGGACAATCACTTAGATGTCACAGATGCTATTGACCACAACATCCATGGGTTTCAACAGCAGAGTCGGAGCTACAGTAGCTCTGATCCCGGCTGTCGCTTTGGTAGCTTGTTTGTATATTACAGCCATCTCCTGTATTGGATGGTATCGGCACAGCTTCTGAGCTCGCACCATCCGAGCCTTATAAATATACAGTGCCTGGAAGACTTGTCAACTCTTCTTGGGGTCTGGGAGGACTACTCTTTTTCCAGAACAGAATAGTCAGCAAGTGTGCAATAATGCAATTGCCATGCCATCCTTCCCCCAAAACATGTCTCCAATGGCAGACTGCCCCCTTCACCACTCCAGCTGTGCCACTGTGCCTAATTGACTTATAAGAACCTTTCTGATTCATGGGTTGTAAGACTGAAAAAGTGGTTGGCAGAGTTTTCTGGTGTTATATAACTAAAGGTTTATCATTGTCATACAATGGATAATATACTTAGAGCCTCATGTATTAAAACTAGGTGTAAGGCTATGTTCACACGGCATATTTCGGGGCGTATTTACGGACGTATTTACGTCCGCAAATACGTTTCAAATACGTGTCACAAAGTGTGGCACGTATTTCGCGTTGTAAATACATTCTCCATTCTTTAGGCTATGTTCACACGGCTTAAAATGGGCCATATTTCGGTCCGTAATTATGCGCCGGGGTGCGCCAATTACGGGACGAAAACGGCCCAGTTATTACGGTAATTCACAGTTCTCATAGAGAACTATGGATTACGTTCTCTCTCCCCGCCCGGCGAAGCCGCCGGGCGGGGAGATAATTGACATGTCACTTTCTAGCGGCGTATACGCGCCGCTAGTAATGACTGTCTGTGGGCCGGTGAGGTGCCGGCCCCCCGCTCACTCCCCCGCTCCCGCCCCGCCCACATGGCGTAATTGCGGGGCGAAATTACGCCCCACAGTTAAGCCGTGTGAACCCAGCCTTACTATGGGGATTTACGTTGCAAAATATGCCTAAATAAGTGACAGGCTATGTTCCACGGTTAACGTGGCCCGTAATTAGCCCGCGCAATTACGCCGTGGGCGGGGCGGGGAGCAGGGGAGTGATCGGGGGGCCAGCACTTCGGTGGCCCATAGACTTGCATTACCAGCGGCGCGTATATGCCGCTAGAAAGTGACCTGTCACTTATTTCCCCCCTCGGCGTATTCGCCGAGCAGGGAGAGGAGACGTAATCCACAGTTCTCTATGAGAAATGTGGATTACCGTAATGACTGGGACGTTTTCAGCCCATAATTTGCGCACTCCAGCGCGTAATTACGGACCGAAATACAGCCCATTTTAAGCCATGTGAACATAGCCACAGGGGACTTAATTTTACGATCGTATTTACGGACGTATTTACGCCCGCAAATACGTCGCGAAAATACGCCTCGTGTGAATGACGAGGCGTGTTTTACATTGGAATCAATGTTAATCTAATTGTTCATTATTTGAAACGTATTTCGGGACGTATTTGTGGACGTATTTGCGGACGTAAATTCGTCCCGAAATAAGCCGTGTGAACATAGCCTAAGACTTTCCTTGTTGTCCATAGCAACCAATTAGAGCTCATAGCAACCAATCAGAGCTCTCCTTTCATTTTTTCAGCGCACGATATGAAATGAAAGGGGAACTGTGATTGGTTGCTATGAGCTCTGATTGGTTGCTATGGGCAACAAAGAAAGTCTTATACCTAGACAGTTTTCATATATGTGGCCCTTAGGGTATGGTCACACGTCTTATTTGGACACTGTTTGGGCGCTGATTTTTCAGTGCCCAAAACTGCATCAAAATCTCACCTGAAACACGCTGCTTCAGAAGAGGTTTTAGATATGTTTCTGGGCGTGTTTTTGACTCGTTTTTGGGCGAGGTTTTCAACAATGTTTTCACCCATGCAAATTAATAGCCAAGACCAGAACCACAATGAAAAACGCTCCAAAAACGTATCAAAAAACACGCAGAGGTTTTGAAGCTTTCCATGGATTCCTATGAGGATTTTCAGCGCTGAAAACGCTTCAAGAATTGACATTACGCTTTTCCAGTGCCCAAAACAGCTTCCAAAGAAGCGTCTAAAACCTTGTTGTCTGTAAACTACAATGCTGTTTTACGTAGGAATCAATGAAAATGATCTGGGGGTATTTTGGAGGCTTTTTTTGAAGCTGTTTAGGGAGCAGAAACGCTCCAAAAACCGCTCCAGAAACATCAAATCAGCCAAATCAGCTGTGTGAACATACCCTTAGGGCGATATGTCAGAAAAGAGGCGCTTCCACACCAGTTTTAAGGCGTATTAAATGAGTGTATAATTCACCTGAATAAATAAACCTACTAAAAATCTGGCATGTGGCATACCTTGTATAGCATATTTAATGCGCCTAATTTAGGTGTATACTAAAAACAAGGCACATAGCATATCACTGAACACTGAAAAAAGGTCATACTCACAGCTCAAAGGCCAGACTGAAACTGAAGAGGCAACACCAGCCTCTATGCTATTTAGGAAAAACAAACAGGCGCAGCTGATTGCTGAGCAGTAGCTCACACACCCCACCACTAAGGGAACAATTTGACTGCACATTAAATTGACACCTATTCACACAGTATGCAGATAAGACACAGTATAATACATGGGGGAGATTGCGCAAATGCAAAAATACCGGTAAGACAAGCACTCACACACATTCAATATATGAGAGAGGTGGTCGCTGGTGTTATAATTGCATATAGATAAAACAATAAACGGGTGGCAGTAATGCAAGTACGTGGTGGGGGTGTGTGAGCTATGCTCAGCAATCAGCTGCACCTGTTTGTTTTTCCTAAATAGCATAGAGGCTGGTGTTGGCTCTTCAGTTTCAGTCCAACCTTTGAGCTGTGAGTATCACCTTTTTTCAGTGTTTTTTGAGAAATGAATGTCCCTTTTTTTTCTGTAAATTGCATATTATTGCTAGCATATTTGATGGGCCTATTTTAGGTGCATTCAAAAGTGTCATGCCTGGAATAAAATGCACCTAGTTTTGGTATACGATAGTTCATTTATATAGAGCAGCGGTTCTCAACCTGTGGGTCGCCTCTAGCCCGGGCAGGACGGCCGGCCGGAGAGCTGAGAGGGGCGCCGCACTGGCTTAATAGCTGCAGGGAGGAGCGCTGTGGCCGCCGCTGCGCCCCTCCCTGCAGCTGCTTGCATAGTGCAGCGCCCACAGCGTTTCAATTACTGAGGGGAGGGGGAGCAGTGGGCGCCGTTACTCGCAGCATTGGTGGCTCAGTGAGCTGCTCCTGTGAGCGGCGCTGCAGCGAGGACGGACTTACGTCCCGCCGGTTCTTGTGGGCGGTGCGTGCGGGACGCTGAAAGCGCGCAGCATCACGCGCCCACAATATGTACCAAGCATCAGGAACAGGGCTGTTCCTGGCTGCAAGGTAATTTAGTGTTAAACACACACATCCATTGCATCATGTAATGTCTGTAAGTGGTACAAGTAATAGGTTATTAACCTGTTACTTGTACCACATACAGCCATCAAATGATATCCACATTACATTTACCCCCCCCCCCCCTTATAGGGGGGGCTGTGAGTGGCACATGAGGGATCATATATGTAACCACCCTCATGTGCCAATCACAGCCTCCCCCCGGACAAGGTTACATCTATGTAACGGCTCTGAGTGGGTACCTTTATATGTATGTGACATGTAGAGGTACCGCTCAGAGGCGTCACATATATGTAACCCCCCCATGTACCACTTACAGTCCCCTGTATAAGGTTACATCTATGTAACGGCTCTGAGTGGTGCCTTTATATGTATGTGACATGTAGAGGTACCGCTCAGAGGCGTCACATATATGTAACCCCTCATGTAGCAAAATTACAGTTTTGAAGTAGCCATCAAAATTAATTTTTGGATAGGGGTCACCGCAACATGAGGAACTATATAGCGGGGTCACGGCATTAGAAAGGTTGAGAACCACTGATATAGAGAACAGGGTTTCAACAGTTTTTTGGTGCAAAATCATTTCTGCTTTATGGTATAGGAACATTTATAATTTCTTCACAGAGAAAACACTGATCTGCCCGAATCACGTCCCGAGCTTGTTACCAAACAGTTACCTGATCTCTCTCCTGTAACAAGCTATGAACCAGTCTCCCATGCCCACGTGACTATGGACATTTTCTGCTCCATATTTTACCCTTTTTTGTTGACTTCAAAGGATTTTTCCACCAAAATCAAGTCTGATACATTTACAGGATATTTAATTGGGGCCCCTTCCCTGTGGGCAGCACCTTTTGGAAAAGCAGGACAGGGGTCCCCAGACCGCCATGCGACTTATAGACCGTAATGAAGATAGCCATGGACATGCACAGCCACCTCTCCAATCACCACTCAGTCGAGTCACCACTACATACTGCACCGCAGACACCGCTCCCATGTGTCCAGCACTTTTCCTGCCGTCCTCCAGTGTGTGCTGCCCATTCTCTATAGATAAACGCCTGCACAGAGGACACAGTGCGCCCATTGTTCGCTGTGAGGGTGCACTGGCCTGTGATTGTGCTGCAGGGGGTCTCGGTGATAATGACTTCCTCCAGGCTTTCTGAATGTGCTCCATCATTCGCTAACAATACTTCCTGCGCCTTTTCCTCTCAGCAGCCGAGCTACCGCATTACACAAGTCATTTGTCCCTGGATAGTTGTCTGCATCTCCCTGTGGTGCTGCTGAATAATGTCTGGAATTCTAGTGGATTATTCTTTTCAATTGAACAGCAGAGCGTCTGAATTCTACAGCTTTTGCCGTCCATTTCGATTTCTTTTCTGGAGTTTACACAAGACTTAACTTTCACGCCCTGTTAAGAAAATATTGTGCTACCTAGAGAAGCAGTAAATCTAATCGCACTTGTGCTATCTCCTCTAGGAATAATTATTTAGATGTGACATTCACATTCTAGGAAATTGTGAGCTGAGGGTTTACAAATGTGAAGCTAAGTTGTTCCAAAGTAGCAGAGCGGAGTCTGTCATTGGCACCGCCAATGGGGATATCACAATTGGTTATCTGTGTTTTTCCTCAGACCTGTGAGTAAACCTATAACTTTATCTGACGGTGGTATTTCAGTTTTAGAAAAAAAATCTCATTGATTGTATAATGAACAATTAAAGGGGTTGTCCAGGATTAGAAAAACTGCTTTCTTTTAAAAAATGGCACCACTTTTGTCACAGTAGGTGTCTAGTATTGCAGTTTAAACCCATTCACTACACTGCAGCCCCGTTACAAGACCATAAACATCCTGTGGCAGAGGATGGAAGGATGCAGACATGTTTTATCCATATTGAAAAGATGGAGTCCTCCCGGTCTCCCTGAAGAGTTGGTAAATCTCCTGCTATGGTAGGTTTGCCACCAATCTGGTAAACCACCGACAGGGGTGGTTTTACTGCCAAAGGGCCAGTGCCGGTATTTTATTTGTAGCGGCTATGTCAAGTTGTGGTAACTTTTAGAATACACTCTTGGGCAGCTTATTAGGGTATGTTCACATGGCTTATTTGGACGCTGTTTGGACGTTGATTTCTCAGTGCCCAAAACAGCATCAAAACCTGGCCTGAAACGCGCTTCTTCAGTTGAGGTTTTTGATGAAGTTTTAATGAAATTTTGGATGAGCTTTCCACCCATACAAACTAATAGCCAGGGCAAAAACCGTGCCGAAAAACACGACACGCACTATATACACTAGTGCAGTATATATGGCTGAAAAGGGGCCAAACATAGTCACAAGTTGACAATGTTTGGTCGGTTTTAGCCTAAGGCTATATGGCAGCTATACCACTTTATACATCTGAGGAGTTTTTACTGGCTGTAGGTTGCTCTGTATATAGTGGTGGTGCCAGAGCAGGGCTGCCATCAGCCTGGATGCTGGATAGGAGATCCAACGTCCAGTAAAACTGAAGGATACCACATCCCTTATCAGCTTTCCTCCAAAGCTGTTACACAGATGTGACAAAGGGGTGTGGCTTTGTGCAAAGAAGGGAGTGTCATGTAAAACAGGGGGTGTGGCCCACTCAAACCATCATCGTTTTTTTTATATTATTCTAAAACTGAAATACCACTTCCAAGAAAATCTTGATCAGCTTCTGTATCACCTGGAACAATCACCTACCTAGCAGGCACTGACCTGAGTACTTGTGCATTTACAGAAACCAGCACATGAGACAGTGCTAGGATTATGGGTAAGCAGAGGTAGACTGTTTATGGTGCCTACCTCTGCCTATCAGTAAGGGGGCGCATGTACGGAGATAAGCTAACTCCATAAATGGTGGGTGCAGGGTTGTAAGATAACTCAGATTTCAGCCTTTTTAGTACTTAGATGCCATGATTAATGTGACCATGACATCTCAGGAGTTATCTAGGGAGGGCGGATCTTCCCATCTCCTGATCAGCTCCCCTGCAACGCTGGGACGCTGACCAACAATCACAGCAGCCGGTAGCCTAATAAAGGCCCCCAGGCCTGCCCTCCTATTGCCCATATTACACTATACATGGGGCAAGGTGTAATAGGAGAGATGTAAATGGACACAATTCTGCAATACATGAATAAAAGTCCGGTCTATAAATATATAACTTTATAGATCTGACATGCTGAATCCCATTCAAAAAAATACCCAGCACCAAAACTGCAGGTTTTTTTGGTTGTTTAGCCTTCCCAAAAATTGGAATAATAAGTGATAAAAAAGTCATAGGTAACTATAAATGGTAGCAATGAAAACCGCGCTTCAGTCTGCTAAAAAAATCCAAAACTGCTCATACAGGTCCATAGATGGAAAAATGATTTTGATCTCAGAAAATTGCGCTGTGCAGCAAATAATAATAATAAAAAAATCATAATCCTACTGACCTGCAGAAAAAAAGCTAATGACATCTACAACGCACCTCCAAAAAAGATGGCGCAGTTGTCGTTTTTTTTCCCATTTCATCTAGCTAGGGCGAGTGCAGCTGAAGGTGTCAGGTAAGGACCAGGATTTGGATTTTTCCCATGTTGGTGGGGGGCACCTTTTGCCCTATTTGCCTAGGACGCTAAAATGCCTGGTCCCGGACCTGACAGGAAAGTAATTATGGAAATATGAAGATTACACAAAATGTTACTGGCTACACTAGATCTAATTCATGGGTGTAACTGGAATTCATAGGGCCAAAAAGAGATGGGCTCCAGCGCCTACTGGCAGGAAACTGAAACAACAGCAAATGTAGGAATAATTACAGGTATGAATGATAGCGCCAGATATCAGGGAACCCATATGCTACTGCCAGATAGCAGTAGGTCACCAACTTTTGATTCCTTGCAAAAAGGTCTAATATCCTTGGACCCAATTAGTCCCCCTCAACCTCTCGGCCCCATATCAGTAGACACGGCTATAGTTACATCCATGATCAGCTGCCCAAGGAAGGATTGTTACCGTACTTTATTTTCTGTAACAATATGTGCACCTCTGAGGCGCAGAACTGACTGCAGGACATTAAAACATTTGCATTTTGATTTTTGGCTTTGGCCTTTAGTCTCTACTGATTCATACAAAGAAAATAACAGCTACTAATGAAACACACTTCATACTTCCATTATGTCAGCAGCTCCAATTTTCAGCATTATGTAACATTTAAACAGTACTGCTGCCTCAAACAGAGATTTAAAAATGAAATGACCCAACCCATTGGAAATTACTGTGTCATGAGCCTTACACACGACCATTAAGATTTGTTTCTAGCTGAAATGGATCATCACTCTTAGGGCCCGTGTACACGGCAAGTGACAAATACCGGTTGGTTATGCAACCGGTATTTGTCCTGTTTTGTGGCCGTCCCCATGGCCGCGGGGGGGGACGGCTTTTCTCCGCTATGAGCAGAGAAAAGCCCTCCCTCTTCACATTGAGATGCACATATATAGAATGTGCATGATCAATGTTTTGCGGGTGGCCCGCGGGTGGAAGAACTGCCGGGCGGAAAACCCGTGCAGTGGGGACCGCTGCACGGGTTTTCCATAGAGCACCATTGTGCTCATTTTCGGCCGGTTTTTCAGGCGGTCTGCAAAACCGCAAACCGCCTGAAAAGCCGGCCTAAAACCCGTGCCGTGTGGACATGCCCTTACATGTTTGCATCATCTTTACTAAAAATGTTTTGAAGTTAAAGCAGAAATAATGGCAATTGTGTGTACAGTAAAGGCTATAACGATTTTGGGTACACCTTGCTGGGTAAAATTTTTACATCACACTTACTGACAATTCCATGCATTCCTTATATTAAAAGCGTGCCACCAGTGATCCACGTAAAACCTCTTAGGATATTCAATCTAGTGTAAAAATTGAAGTTTCCAATGTAAAATTAAAAAATGAAGTCGTCCATGCTGTTTATCAGCTTCATTCATTTGCAGGCTGCGCACTCCATTTATTTCAATATGGAGCAGAGTAGAAGACTAGAATTTGTGCAGCCCTTTTCTTGCTCCTTGGTGAGAGAAAGAGATATATGTCTAGCAGAAAATAGCTTGAATATCTTTCCCAAGCAGGGAACTTACAGGTTGTCTGTGACTGCAAAAAGAACTTGCTAGCTAATGCCCCGTTTACGTTTGTCGCAGGTATCCATCCATTAGAATACTGCAAAAAAAAGTGTTTGCTGGATACTACCACAGAGCTGCAGGAACAAAAGAGACTGCATTTGCCCTATTTCTTATGGCATCACTATGGTATCCCTTGAGGATACTTTTTTTTTATGGTGACTAATAATTACCTGTAATGGAAGCAAATAATAAGATGCGAATGTGGCCTAATAAAGTTCTGTGATCACAGCAGCATCAGCACCAATTAGGGGGGGGGGGGAGTGGAGAGACTAGCTATAAGGTGTCTTCCCTGGATATTTGGGCCTGGGAATTCACGAATGTTAGATGACAGTCTAGCGGCTGCCTGGGGGCAGAGGGGCATGGATGAGCTGTGCTCAAGCAGGGCCCAGCTCAGGGAGTGCTCCCGTGACTGGGGTCAGGCTCAGCCTAGGCTCCATTTTTCTTCAATGTTGATATGAATAAAGGGTGGCACATTGCCAAGATTCTACCAAAAACTGGTATTGTCCTTTTATTTGGTTAATGGAGTTGCTAGGGGGTTGGCATGTGCACAACTTATGCAGAATACATAGACACAATGGGTGCGGGAAAATATTCCTTCCACAGCTTTCATTCTAGGACATAGTAGTGAAAGTCAATGCTACACATCCAGTCTCTATGTTGAGAGCAGCAGGGAGCACAGATACGCAGTCTGGCAGCTACGGTTTGTCAGCAGAATGACTGGAATATAATGACGAGATGTTTTGGAACATAAGTCTGAATAATATTTCGACATTTCCAAGTTCCTAGAATATTCCAATTCTCCTTCCTAATATGCACTGTGGCATCTGCACGTAACAGTTTATTGAGTACAATAGGGGTGAAGAGAGATATCGGGGGTCAACTGTTAACCAGTCAGAAAAGTGAAGAAAATATAAATATGGTGCTAAGATGAGAAATTTATTAAAAGGAGACGTCCCAATTTTTTTCTCCCTCATTCTCTGTAATGCTGGAGGTCCCAGAGCGCACCTTACCTATCATGTATATCATACTTTTCTTGCTTGTCATATTGTCATCAGCATAGCACTTTTATTTCACCCTCCAAAAATTGTCAAACTCCACTCCCATTTGTTATTTCCTTGACTGTATGTTTTTAAAGAGGATCTGTGACATCTTGATGCCTGGTTCCTCAGTTTCCATGGATGTCCTTTCAACCTCATTCATCTTTCTCCACTGCCTCTACCAGTCACAGTGCAAGTTGCTTCTGGTTGTCACACCTGAGACATAGTGAGCTTCTAACCTGCGACATCGTTAGGTGAAAGATCCTGGAAAGGTTGTAGTGAAACTTTTACCTTGCCACTGCTAGTAAATTATGAGCATGCACAATTAGCCCCGGTTCACACGGCTTATTCAAGCCGGACTTGCGAGCCGGATTGCGCTTGCAATTCTGGCTTGAATAAGGGGCGGGGGTGCGGCCCGCCGGTCCCATAGACTTACATTATCCACGGCGCGTATTGCGCCTGGATAATGTGCAGGTGACTTTCTCCCCGCCCGGCGGATTCGCTGAGCGGGGAGGAGCAACGGAATCCACCGTTCTCTATGAGAACGGTGGATTACCGTAATTACTGCAACGGATTGGCGCCGTACTGCAGCACAAATCCGGCGCACAGTACGGCGCCAATCCACGGCGAAATAAGCCGTGTGAACGGCCCCTTAGGGTTATCCTGTTGACAGTGTTGGACTGGGGTGCCTGGGACCAACCAATGGAGTTGTTTCTTGGGGCCAACCAGTGGAGTTAATTATTGGGGCCCACGAGTGGAGTTGATTCTTGGGGCCCACCAGTGGAGTTGATTTTCGGGACTCACCAGTGGAGTTGATGCTTGGGGCCCAACAGTGGAGATGATTCTTGGGGCCCTCCAGTGCAGTTGATTCTTGGGGCCCTCCACTGGAGTTGATGCTTGGGGCTCATCAGTGGAGTTCATGCTTCGAGCTCACCAGTGGAGATGATTCTTGGGCCCCTCCAGTGGAGTTGATGGTTGGGGCCCTCCAGCAGAGGTGATGCTTGGGGCTCACCAGTGGAGTTGATGATTGGGGTTCACCAGTGAAGTTGATGCATGGAGCCCACATTACAGGTACTGAACATGACTGCACATCCTGGACATAACTCTTGCACTCTGCCTCTCTTTCTCTGCTTTTCCATCTAAAAAGCAGCCACAAGTCTGCCATGTCCATGAGCCCATCTGTGGTCGCCCCTGCTCACCTGTGGACCAGTCCGAGCCTGCCTGTTTATACATGTTGCCTATTCTACGATAGCTTGGGGTGTAGAAATTAAAAAAAAAGGCACCAAAAATGGACTGTGTAAAATCACTCTTAGCCAAGCATATTATTAAGAAACAAAACTGGAATTTATGGAGAAACTAAAACTATTTTTGGCCAGAACTCTTGCACCATCTTTCTCTTGTACAAAGGCTCTGTTCACATTAGTGTCGTGGCTCCTGGTTACAACGATAATTATGCTGTGGTTGTTTGGAAGTGGACACTGCTAAACTCCTTCATAGGTTAAGCTCGGGTTATGGTATATTTGATGGAAGAAAAAGTGACTTGGATTGCAGTATAATTGTCATCAACATATTTTTTAAAAGGTCTTCAGTATTAAGGTTTTCAACACAGTTGTGAACAGAGCCAAATATGGATACATCAGCCCCAAAGTATTTCCTTTTATCTTTTTTTGTGATGATTTTCTGAAAGTGAATGTGATTTACAAAGTGAAGAATGTCAAACACAAAAATTCTAAGCCCTAAGAAAAACAAACGTGAAAAATGTGCAGTATATCGAGGAGGATTTCACGGTATATTATCACCTTTTTCTTGCCGCAAGCCAAATATTTTGGATTAAACGCCAAGTAGGATTTCTTTTCTCTGAGACCTTAATGTTTTTTCTTGTTTAGTCTTGACTCTTAGGAAACTGATTTATATGCAATCCAAGAAGCACTGATACATGCGGAGATGCACAAAGCAATTAAGGCTCAAAGGTTTTTACAGCAAACTTCGATGATGGACTGCATGCTAATTAGGCAAGTGCTAAGTCTCTGCAGGAAGACTGGAATGCACAAACTTGATGATAATTTAGCTTCTGCTAATAAAACATCACTTTGTCCTCTGAAACGGTGCAATAAACAAGACAAATTTCATAAAAAGTGGGATAATTAACCCTTTTTGCACCAAACATGTTCAAGCACAGGTGGGAGTTAGGTCACCCACAATGCCGTGCATATCACTTACAGGAGATATCCTGTTGTAAGAGACCAATATCCGGGAAATCTCTGATGCCGACTGTTAACCATTTAAAAGCGATGGTCAATGATGAGTACGGTACCTTACGGATAGGTTCACACTCAGCAAATTCTTCCACCACATATCCACAGTGAATCCACATCAATTTTCCATGTGGAAAAATTCTGCAGCATGTGGATTAGATTTGTACAATTATCACTGTCATGGCTGGTAATGTTATGTGATGGGTATTTTTCATGTGCAAATCCATGCAGGAAAAACACAATGTTTCTGCTACATATGCATTTACCCTATGTACAAATGATGTACTGCGGCGCGTACAGGATGCGCCACAGTACATCGTGTGTTTCGGGAGCTCGCGCTAATACGCACGCAGCCCGCCGGTCCCATTGACATTCATTACTCGCGGTGCGTATTTGCCACGAATAATTTACATGTCACTTATCTCCCCGCGCGTACAATACGATCGTATTGTACGAGCGGGGAGAGGAGATGTAATCCATAGTTCTCTATGAGAGCTATGGATTACCGTAATTTCGGCACGCATCTCGCCCGTATTAGAGCACAAATACGTGGCGAAATGCATGCTGGAATTATCCCGTGTGAACATACAGAGTGTCAAACCCAGAAGTGTTGTGAACACATTGGTGGCCCTGATGGGTTTCTATGTAATTGGGGGTATAATAAAGTCTGCCAGGGCTGCCATCGGAAAGTTAGTTGTGCACTGACAGGCAAGAATACAGCTAAATGCAGAAAAGAATAAACACATTTTTTCCTAGGATGTTTTAATAAATTTTTTAGTAACAAAAAGTGATTAAATATAAATAATTATATAAATGTGGCATCATAATAAAAACAAGATAACAATTTATAAAAGTTACATTTTAAGTAAATACACATTAAAATGGTACAGCTGTAAAACACCACTTCCTATAACACCTACAACTCCCCCCAAAAAATGTTGAATACAGCTATAAAGATAAGGGGTTTAACCACAAAGACATTTCATGCCTGCTTTGTCCTCTCTTCAGCTTTCAGTGTCTTCAGAAGGGGGCGTGTATGATTTGTTAAACTGCATAACATGTGACACAGCAGACTTGACATCACCATGACTTTTCCCACAGTGTACTCACTCTAGTCAAACAAAGGTCTGTTTCTGTAAATAGCTGTGAGTAGCTACAATGTAGCTGAGTGGTTAGCACTTCTGTGGCAAGAGTAAAAAGTTTATCCAAGATGTTTGGAAGATAGTGGCCAGCCAGTTTATCATTGATGTGACCTGCAAGTCCCAGCCATGATCTAACTCTTTGAGGACTCTATAGAAATTCTGTAGATCAGACTATCATAGGATCTCCTTACTCCCACAGTGAAGATATCCAACCCCCAACCCAGAGTCTCACCAGAAAGTAGTGAAATAAAGGAGGCTTACTTTGCGCTCCTTCAGAAGAAAATAATCTGCCAGTACTTCAAAACAGATAGATAAGGAGTCCTTGGCAAGTCTTAGAGTCTCCGTTCTAATGAGGTGGCATAGGAAGTTTTAAGCTGGAACAGATGTAATTAACACGAAGCGAGTAACCAGTAGTAATAGGAAGTGTAGGTGTGGAAGCAGAAATCCTTGAGGAAACATTCTCAATCATCTGATAGGGCTGGACTTGCCATGTCCTCTGAGACAAGTCAGTGGTTAAAGGAGTTGTCTCACTACAAGGAAGGCTTTTTATGTTGAAGATCTTGCAAAAACAAGTCACTTTGTAATATGTGTCCATTAACAGTGTCCTACCTATTTCTAGATATCCCCTCTTATATGGACTGCATCAGCTCTTCAGGTTGCTATAGCTACAGACCTGTTCAATCTCTCCTGCGAGGCTGCTAGTGCTGGTCGCTATAGCTACAGACCTGGGGTCCTCAGCAGCTAATTACTGCAGGCCAGTAGAAGCCAGTAAACAAGTCCCTGAATTCAAAACTGAAACTGAGAAAACAGGACTGAGGTAAGATGAATCAATGTAGTGAGACAACCGCTTTAAGTTGGGGGTTCAGGCAGCAGCACAACAGCATGATTCCTGGCCTGAGAAAACGGTCATGAGGCCTACCTGGCATTGAATCCACTGAGATAGTTTGGAGTTTAGCGATGCTGAGGAGTGGAGTGTAATGTCTTCACTCTTTTACCCCTATACATGGATCTCTACTTTGCTGCAGGGAATCGCCAGGACACAACCCCTAGTGTAGTCTCTAATAGCAGAGGACAGTCGTATAGGCAAAAGGTCTGGGCAGGCAGATTTTGGATATCATGAGTAAGGGCATGTCCCCACGGCACGGGTTTTCAGACGGTTTTTCAACCGGTTTGCGGTTTTTCAGACCGCCTGAAAAACCGGCCGAAAATGAGCACAATTGTGCTCTATGGAAACACAAACAAAAGGACGGAAGCGGCGCCTGGCTGAGGCGAAGCTAATCACATCCGGATCAGGAATGCTTGATAGGAGAAATCTTTATTATGGAAACTGAATAGTACAGCAGTGCTCAAGGCTAAAATCTGGGTACAACCCGGTCTGACGCGTTTCGAGCCGGTAGGCTCTTGGTCACAGTAATATAAAAATAGGAAAATCCCAGTTAAAAACATACTTTAGCCAATAAACATTGCAGTAGATATTACATCATATCCTGTGGATTTTTAACCATTTAGAGGAAACACAAGGGGGTAGAAATATATCTATACCAAGCACCAACATGTGCCAAACACTATACAAAGCGGACTAATAGATATAGAGTAGATCTGTTCTGTAATTAAAACCTTTAGGAAATCTGGTATCTAGGTTTAGGATCCAAAAGGCCTCTCTGTGTCTTACTTTCCGTGTCCAGTTACCTCCTCTATGCATAGAAAACAAAGCCAGCACAATTTCCTTCATGCTGCTCAATGAAATGTCTGGCTTAAAGGTTCCCTTAAAGGTTTTTTCCCCTGTGGGGGTACATGGTGTAACCTATGTAATAAAACTGTGAAAACTTCGGTTTTCAGTGATACACCAAAAGAAAGAAAATATAACATACTACATTTCTTAAACTGTAATAGCCACCATGTTGTGTATATAATAGAATGCACTATATGCAACAAGAAATATATTGGAAGCACCACAAGAAAATTAAAAACTAGGATAGAACATCTATACAATATCCCAAAAAATCAGAAACTATCAGGTGTAGCCAGACATTTCATTGAGCAGCATGAAGGAAATTGTGCTGGCTTTGTTTTCTATGCAATTGAACAAGTGGAGAAACCCCATAGAGGAGGTAACTGGACACGGAAAGTAAGACACAGAGAGGCCTTTTGGATCCTAAACCTAGATACCAGATTTCCTAAAGGTTTTAATTACAGAACAGATCTACTCTATATCTATTAGTCCGCTTTGTATAGTGTTTGGCACATGTTGGTGCTTGGTATAGATATATTTCTACCCCCTTGTGTTTCCTCTAAATGGTTAAAAATCCACAGGATATTATGTAATATCTACTGCGATGTTTATTGGCTAAAGTATGTTTTTAACTGGGATTTTCCCATTTTTATATTACTGTGACCAAGAGCCTACCGGCTCGAAACGCGTCAGACCGGGTTGTACCCGGATTTTAGCCTTGAGTACTGCTGTACTATTCAGTTTCCATAATAAAGATTTCTCCTATCAAGCATTCCTGATCCGGATGTGATTATCTTCGCCTCAGCCAGGCGCCGCTTCCGTCCTTTTGTTTGTGTTGCCGCCAGAGCCGCGGAGGATCCGAGAATGCAGTGAAGTAGGAGACTGTCAGCTGGATACTATACCAACACGGCTGGAGTTTGAATCGGCAGGTGAGCCACTGTATATGTTTCTATACTGCTCTATGGAAAACCCGTGCAGCAGTCCCCACTGCACGGTTTTTGCCGTCGGACGGTTTTGCCGCCGGCGGTCCAGCGGCAAAACATTGTAGAAGCACAGTCTTCCATCCGGTTTTGGTACGGAATCAGTGCTTCTCATTGGGAGGGGGGGAGGGCTGTTCTCTGCTCACAGAGTACAGTTGTCTTATGTAACACAGAAACACAACAGAAGCCAAGATACAGATAAGCACTTAATTTATGGATTATTTCAAATTGAATTACTGCTACGTCAAGTATAGATGAAATTCTGAGATTTTTAGTGCACATTTTGATCAAATTGTGAAAGCCCATTAACCAATGGTGAGGTGACCATAATTCAGATGAGGACCTACACTTACAGGTTCCTTTCTTGGTGTCTAGACTAGGCCTCCATACCTTTTGGGGCATGTGGCTCCCATCTATCTGTTCTGATTTAAAAAGCCTGCAATAGATGGGTGGAGGGCACAGACAAAACATAGGCAGCTGATCTCCAATTCATTAAAAAAGTCAAAAACACATAATAAATGTGGTATAAAGCAGGTACACCAATTTATTTTTTTTGCTTCATATTGAGCCAGAAGTCCGACATAACTGCCTTAATAAATGTGCCCCACGGTGTATATTATACACCATCCAAAGTAGCTCCTATCTTCACCATAGAAAGTGATTTCCAGCGTCCAGCAGCTCTTTCTGTAATATGGAAGGCTACGCTTTATCTGTATTATAACTGTTTTCAGTCTTCCTTTCGCATTATGTTGGTCACATTTTTGGGGCCTTAGAACCAATTACCAGTTTTATGGTCTCAACATACTATGGTCATCCAGGAACCAAATATTGTATGTCGAGGAACTACTGTACTGTGAGGCTTCTGCTGCTAAGAAGAAGCCAAGAGGGCCAAAGAAGTAAGCAGCGCTAAGTGGGATTGTGACTGAGCCCTGTGTCACAGGAGAACCATTTTGCTTCTGTTGTAATCATTTTAGAATGTTTTTACCTTCTTTTTGGGTCTTTTATTTAGAGGGTTTTGTAACTGTGTAAATACATTGACTAGCACTGCAGCCGGGAAGCATGAGTAACAGGCAGACCAGAAGAGATGATAATTATAACAGTCGTCTGCTAAGCTTTGCCGTCTGCTATTTGCTTGAGGTTTGTGCTGAATTCAGGACTAGTTGTAGATGACTCCCTTAAAAGGAGTTGAAAACTCGTCACTATTGTGAAGCCGAAACGTCCGCTAGTCTTGAGATAATCCCACTGATAACTATAATTACGCAGAAATATGTAAAATTGCAAAACCCAAAGTGCCTACTGCATCTATAGGTAAAGAAGTTTATTAATGAGAAGCCTTGTTTCAGATTCCTTCGAGGATATGTCAAAGAAATGACTATACTGATGTTCTAAGACCAACATGGGAAGGCCTCTTCATTCTTTTTTTGAAAACCCAAAAAAGGTATAAGAGGTGGCCCTTCCCAAACCCGACCATTATGATATGTATGTGACCTTTTGGACAAATAATTTAAACATTTGAACATCATGTTATCATTTATCGCCTTCAGAGCCTTGTTTTCCTGATGTAGAGCTCCAAATCTACAAAAACACGTGGGCCTTCTTCAGGTCGAAATTTAACTTCAAGTTCCTGCTGCAAATATTTAAAAAATAATAAAAATGATACTTACCCTCCCACTTCCCTCCATTGCAGCGCTGCCTCTGCTCTCCCAGGGTCCTCTGTTTTCTTTTTACTCCTAGCTGTCAAATGGTAGGGTCAGGAAAAGACTGAGAACCGTGCTTTAATCAGCAGCTGCAGAAGACGTTTTCCTGATGCCGGAGAAGGCCCCCCCCAAGCACAAGAGGCTGTCTGGAGCGGCCCGGGGGGGGGGGTAACAATTAAATGTTATTTTATTTTCAAGCAGTAGCAATTTAGAAAATTTTGACCTGAAGATTATACCCCTTTAGTCATAAATTACTGAATACTTTTCTACAAGTTTTAAGTACAAAAAAACTTAGAAAAATTAAGTTGCCACAACATCAGATAGTTGTTGGATGAAAACTAGTTCATCCTTCAGCTATTTCTTCCAACGCACCCCTTAAAAAGGGAAAACCCCATAAAATAAAAGGAGACTAAAAATACTAAACTTTTTCAAAAAACTTCATTAGGAAAATCAAAGATTTCACCCTTTTAATTCGTTTAAAAAAAAAACTGGCCAAGTAGCACATGACAGTTGATTTTTTCTTATTGACCTGTGTAAAGTAATGTTTCGAGGGGGAAGTCCATGTGAAGGAGGCCGGGAAGTCTACATCATGAGAAACTGGGAAAAACCTGAGCTGCTATTTTGTGCGGGTTATAACACTGCAGCAGTGAAAATGTGTGTGAAAAACCCTGTCACACTATGTCCTCAGTGTGCTGTGTCTGCTGCAGTGTATGTGGTGGGAGAATCAGATTACCCTGTACAAGCAGTTATATCCTCAGCTCCCCCTGCACAGTTGGTATTTCCCAACAGAAAGAATCCCTGCTACTTAATGAGCTCTGCTAAGAAAATGAAACTCTAATCTGTCCCCCTGTAATACTGAGGTAAATTATCTAATTTGCTAGTGACATGTATTGGAAAAAAGTCTTATAATTTCATCTACTATTATATTTTGTGTGTTTGTGTGGAGTTGATAGGTACTCTTTAAAAAAATAATGTACCTTTTTCTCCAAAAATAAGCCCTAGCCCAATAAGCTCTAGCTTGTTTTTTCAGGGTTTTTGCAGTAGGCTTGAAATATAAGCCTTACTCCAAAGATAAGCCCTTGTTACAAAAAGTAAGCCCTAGTCAGCACAGCCATCGCCTGCAAAGCGGAGAGGACCCCACGTTTCCTTTGGGGCCCGCTGATCTCCTGTCTCATCACCAGGCTTAACAACGTCATCAGTCCAGGAATGGCCGCCAGCGGGAGAGACCACATGACGGGTCGCCTGTTTCCCCAAGGGCAACTCCCAAAAAATAAACGCTTTCAGGGCGTCTAGGTACTGTCGGCTTTTCCCCTTTTTCAGCATCACCTGTGGGGAGTGTTCAAGCCTAAAGGGTTGCTCAGTGGCCTTCCTTAAAACCCTTTTTTCCCCCCTGTTGCCGTGTCTTGGTGGGCTTCCCTGAACTCCTGGGCTGGTGGATAAGACCTACCTTGATAATAAGACCTAAATGTTTTTTGTGAGTAAAACAATAATGTAAGACCTGTCTTATATTTTTAGGAAACATGCTACTTACTTGCTAAATAATGCTTGAGGAGCAGGAAATGAGCTATCAAACACCCCTGGCAGCGGCAGTTTGACTACTCTGAAGACAAAAGGATCAAGCACATTAAAATCCAACTACCATCTTTTTCCTACCCCCAACACCTCCTGTCAAGACAGTGTTGGGAGACCCAGGCCCATATGGGCCCACAGAGGAGCTGGTGCAGAATAACCTCTGGTGGGCCTTTGGGCAGAGCAAGCCAGGAGCTGCTTTTTAGGGAGAAAGAAATAAAGAGGCTAAAAGCAAGAAGCAGAGTGCAAGAGTCATGTGCAGTAACTATTCGACTCCACTCCACTGGTGAGGGCACCACTGGGGACACCCATAAACATTAGGTTGCCAGTCCAGCAAAAATGATCTGTATGGTCACCATTATTTGTAAGCCAGAAACAGGCTTAAATGGAAAGTACAAGTGTGAAAAACCATGAAAAGACTAGCTACATTAAACGTGATAAAATATAAAAAGACACTGGGAGGAAATTGTGCAACTATGTATTTTGTCTTTTTTTTTTTTTTTTAAATGGGAGTAGCTAAATAGGAGGGGATTGGCGGTACCTCTAGCATCATAACACATTTACTATATCGGGGTGTTCACACGGCATATAGCAGCACACAGGCCTTTGTTAGCACTGTTGAAAGTACGTGCTTGCAATCACGTACTTTTAACATGCAATGGCCCGAGGCATCTTCCTGCCTCTTATACTTCTGTATTTCTCGGCGTGTATGCGGTCACTTCTTTTTACAGGCGTACATTATACACTGAGAAGTGATTGTAAAATCATTATCATTGGTGATTTTACACAGCACTCAATGAGTGCTGGACTTGCAAACATGCGTCGAAATACACCCAGCAAATATGCCCTAATTCACAGCATGATACAAACCCAGTTATAGCGGCATGTTTTTTAAAAATCTGTTCACTCACATTCGGTAACTTTAAGGGCCCCAGCCGGAAAACCCATAGTGAATCCCTCGGAAATCCTGGGAGCAAAAAGGGCAGCACTTTTGTGTCCATCACTATGGGAAATAAGCGAATTTTTGTAAAAAGACAAATTTTATCAGGTACCTCACAAGATAATACCCAAGACGAAGTCTTCATAGCAGGCTTCACCCATGTACGTCTCATATATAGAAACAATTGGTGGAGTGGCCCTGGATTTAGCATCTATGGATTGATTTTTTTTTTTTAGAACACATTAAGACTTTTTTTTTAACTCTCACATAACTTTTTGGGTGTTTTAAAAGGTGTTTGGGGGTTCCCCCCTGCAAGTTTCTTAAAATGACAAAAAATACTGCAGCTAAAATGATGGACCCAGTGACCAAAACAAGATGGAACCCCATTGTAGTCAATGGTGTCTGTCGAGCTCCAGTCATGTCTGTCAGTAAACGGGTTCGTCAAAAAATAAAATCTGGTCAGCACATCCATTTTGAAGATAAATGTATAGGTGCACACTGGTGTAGCTATGCAAACCCAACACAATATCAGCAGCACTCTACAGGCACTAAAAACGGGTCTGGTCACACCTCTGCAACAAAGAACGAAACCTCCAGCACAGGTGAGGTCAGAGCCTTAGATCAGTTAAAGAGAACCTGTCACATAGGTTATGCCCCCCTTGCTGAGGGCAGCACAAGCTAGTGTCAGAGCTGCTGTTTCCAGCGCTGTGTCCCTTATTCTGTAAGATGCTGCAGTTTTTGAGTATTTAGTGCTCAAATCTGCAGTTTTCAGCCAGAAAAGAGTCATGAAAAGAGTCTATTTTTTTCATACCCCGCCCATCTGAGGCTAGCCCCGCCCACCTGAGGCTGATAAACCTATTACTTTGAATAGGCAGAAACGTGAATAACTGTCAGTGGGCGGGGCTAGCCTTTTGTGGGCGGGGCTAACACCTGCTCATGAATAAGATTTGAGCATTAAATACTCTAAAACTCCAGCATCTTACAGAATAAAAGACACAGCGTTGGGAACAGCAGGTCTGTCACTAGCTTGTGCTGCCCTCAGCCAGGGGGGCATAACCTATGTGACAGGTTCTCTTTAAACATTCACTAGGATATGTCATGAATGTCTGATCACTGGGGTCCAACTAATACGACTCCTCGGATCTAGATGCTAGGAGAGCGCGGTGCCCTTTCTGCCACTTTGCTCTGCTTTTTTCAGGTCTGAAAGGGCAGCACATTATAATCAATGGTCCAATATAAACTCCTACGTACTGTGTGTAGCACATCACCTGCTGATAAAATCTGAACTTTTTGTTGAAAAAACAGGAACAAGTTACAGGACAAGTAATAGTTCATTTGTGCCAAATCTTTGTAACGTGACAATCCAGTGCTCCTGTAGCAATGCAGTGACTGTGATTATCAGCCTCAGTTGTGGGCTTGTAGTAATAAGGAGAACTTGTGGTTACCACTAACGTGGCTGAAATCCTTCGGGTCCTGGATGTCGTCCAGGTGACATCACAGTTTCCAGAAAATGACAGGGAATAGCCTGCTGCTGCCTCAGACCCAAAATTTGGAAAAAAGGCTCCCCGGTTTAAGATGTGCTGCATTTCGCCCTTTATGACAAGGATTTTGGGGGCTGCATGAGAAATTTTTGAAAGAAGGCAGCAGGAGCGACTATGGCACTTTATCACACAATATATTGCAATGTGATCTTGTGCAAAAAATGCAGTGAAAAAATTCCCACAACAAAAAACATGAAGTGAGAATTTTGGGGAGAAAAAATTTTAAAAGGGGGTTGCCCAAATACGGGGTTTTTTTTTTTATTTTTAAAAGATTTTTGCAAAAACAAGTCATTTTTAAAAAATATGTGTTTTTTAACAGTGTCCTACCTATTCTAGATATCTCCTTTTGTAGGGGGTTTGCACAACTAAATAAAGGTTTGCTAAAGCAAACGGGACCGTTCAATCCTCATGGATAGGCCTGCCGCACGGGTTGCTAAAAGGTACGACCTGGCTATTTACTCCCAGTTTAGTAGAACCCATTAAACAACCCCCCTGAAATTAAAAATGAAACAAAAAAACAGGACTGAGGTAAGATGAAAACAATGTAGTGGGGAAAACCCCTTTTTAATTAAAACCAACTTTTTTTTAATTTTTGCCCCCTTCCCCCTTAATTATTTTTTCCCACCATTACATTTTCACAAAAATAAACCTGTTAGTTTAATTCTACAGGTTATTAGGGTTTCAGTGCACCTAAAAAGGTGTATTTTTTTTTTAATGAAAATTTGCCCCAAAATTTTTTAAAAAATTTTTTTTTTATTTTATTATTTTTTTCCATACTTTTTATGTTTTTTTTACTTTTTTTTCCCCATTGAGGGATAACTCTTGTGCAATTTATTTTACACTTAGTAATGTATTAGCATATTCATATGGGAAGAGTTGCCCCTACGGGTGTACTCTGCTTTCCCAAGGACAGGTTTTTGCACAGGGGGGGATTGGCGGCCTTTTTTCTTCCCCTGAAATGTTTAAACCCCCAAAGCAAATTTGTTCTAATTAAAGGGTATTTTATTTAATTACAAAATTTAATTTTTTTTACATCTAAAAAAGTAAGAAAAAGGGCCCTCTTCACACGGCTTTTTTTCCCCCGGGATTGGCGCCAATGCGCCCCAGGGCTTTGAAAATTTCCAATTAGGCGCCAATCCTTTCGGAGTAAATTCGGAAATTTTCCATTTCTCTCTTAGAGAACGGGTTTCCGTCGCCCCTCCCCGCTCGGCGAACCCCCCGCTGGGGGGGGGAGAAAGTGACATGACACATTATCCAGGGGGAAATACGCGGGGGGGGATAAAGCAACCCAAAAGGGGCCGGGGGAGGGGCCGCCCCCGGGCGCTCCACCCCCCCCCCTTTTTCCGGGGGATTTGTGAGCCGGTTTCCCGCTCCCCAATTTCTGTCGGGAAAAAACCCCGTGTGAAAAAGGCCCAAAAGGGAGAAATGTCGTTTGTAGCATGTTTCATAACTCCCTGCTAATGTACAGCCAAAATTACTGCAAAAATAACTTATAAACAAAAAAGGCCGCCACGTAATTCAAATCACAGCACATAATTGGACAACCTACACTTAACCTTTAATTATACATTAACTAAGTTATCATTAATCCAAAAAATAATGTAAGGCAAAATGTTAAAAACACGGTTTAAATTTGTGGGACTATGTCCCCCGCAAGTACGTGCATTTCCACCCCCCAATACCCCGGTGAAAAAGTAGCATGTCACTTCCTCCCCGCCGCCGTATTGGGGTTGGGCAGGGAAGGACCGAATCCTTAGTTCCCATGGAACTGTGGTTTTACCGTAATGACTGGGAAACTATTTCAGCCTTTAAAATTTGCCCCTTTAGGGGCGCGAAACACGGGTGAGATACGTCCCAAAAAATTGCTGTGTAAAACATGGCCTAACATAGACCAAAAAAAAAAAACAAAAAGTAACATAGACAATTAGAAGATTTACTACATTTATCAACATCAACAGAGTAGTGGTCCCTTCCTATGTGCATTTAACATAGACCAAAAGAGGAGAGGGGGGACAGGGATACATTTACAAATGGAGAGAGAAAACTCTATAGGCCCCATGTATGAAAACTGTCTAGGTCTAAAATTCCCTTGGTACCAAGAAACCCAATCAGAGGGGGGCCCCTCTAAATTTTTCCAGTGCACTATATGAAATGAGGGGGGCCTCCGGGGGGTTCCTTGGCCCCCCAAAAAAAGGAAAAAAAAAAAATTTTTTTTTAGACTTAGACATCTTTCATACATGTGGCCCTATGTTACACTCACGATTTGATGATTTTCATCTCCACATGTCAATAAAACCCTTTTCCAAATTTCATGAAATTTTGGAAAAAATAATGGTTTTTGGAAAAATTAAAAAAAACAAACATAACCCTATTATTATGCTACTCCAAACCCTTAAGTGCATGGAATAATCGCCCTAAAAAGAGCGGCCCCAATGAAAGCTCTCCCTAAAACACCCTATTCTCTCCCTTTCAAAAAAGAGAACACCTCTAAATATCCAAATAAATTGAATACATCTCTGAATGAAAAAACAGACATCCATAAAGGTAATTTAGACAAATCTTAAATAAATTTAAACACCCAAGTGGTGGAGGGGGATAAGGGATTTCTTTTGAAATGTGGAGTTTAAAAATCTTTAAAATCATGAGAGAAACCCTAGATTTTTCTCTCTCCATTTGTAAATGTATCCCTGTCCCCCCCCCCCTCTCCTCTTTTGGTCTATTTTTATAAATTTTAAAAAGGGAAAGGGCCCAAATCTATTGATGTGATATATTTGGGAAAAAACTCTACAAAATTGTCTGGGTTTACTTGGTTTTTTTTTTGGGGATTAAGGGATTTTAGTAAATGAAAAACAAAAGGGTTTAAAAGTTCTAGGTTGCCCAAAATTATGTGCGGTGTTTTTAAACCCCCTTAAGGACCCAGCCTGTTTTGCCCTTTCCCAAAACACAGCCCTTTTTTTGAAATCTTTCATGGTCAATTATGTGAGAATAACTTTTTTTGACACTTTTACCAAATTCATGGTTTCAGTATTTTTTTCTCGTGCCCACATTGTGCGTTAAGTTAGTAAGAAATTTTTTCCCTACAATTTGTTTTTTTGTAAAAAATTAAAAAAATTTTTCATGAAAATTTTGGGAAAAAATTTTTGCGATTTTAAAAAGTTGAAAAAATTTCTGTGGGAAAAGACAGAAAATTATTCCCCACAAAATATTTTATAACTAAAACAAACCATATTCCACTATGGGTTTGGGCATTTTTTTTTAAAATTTTTTTTTTTTTTTTTTACAAATTTTAGAGGGTTTAAAAATTTTTAGAAAGTAATTTCTCACTTTTTCAAAAAAATTTGAAATTATACTTTTTTTTAGGGACCACTCCAGTTCTACGTGGGTTTTAAAGGGCCCGCAAGTTTTGATACCCCCCCTTAAAAAACGGCCCTCTGAGAAACTAGGGCCCCCTTTAAAGTATTACAACCTTTTTTAGGAAGTTTGGGTAACCCTTCAAAATTTTTTACAGAAATTAAGCAAAATGGAGGTGAAATTTTTTAAAATTTCACTTTTTTTGCGATTTTTTAATATTTATCCAATTTTTCCCCCGGAATTTGGTTTTAAAGTGAATAGGGAAATGCAACTTTAAATCAATTCCCCAGGCTGCCGTTTTTAGAGATAACCCATTATGTGGCCCTTGTGCATTATTTGGCTCACCCCTTAAACCCCAGAATAGGAGGAGCACCCCACTATAATTGGGGGCTCATTTTCAAAACGATTTTATTTGGCGCCCCTTTCAGGTTTGGGGGCACCTAAGGTGCTAAAACTTAAAAAAAACCCCTAAAAAGAACCCCATATTGGAAACTCCACCCCTTAAAAAATTTTATCCAGGGGGGGCATTTAGTAAATAGAACCCCCCAGGGGAATTTCCCCAATTTTTTTTTTTGCATAAGGCTTTTGGAAAAAATTAAAAAAAAAAATTTTTTCAATAATCTGGGAAAATTTTTGGGTTAAAATGTTTAATATATACAAGGAAACCGGAAAAAAGAAACCCAAAAAAAATTTTTTAAGCAATTTCTTCCAAGTTCCGGCAAACCCTACATGGGGGGGGTAAACTGCTGTTTGGGGCGATGGGGAGGGCTATAAGGGGGGGAGCCCCTATTTGGGTTTTGGAAAGGGGATTTTGGGGGGCCATGCGCATTTTCAAAGCCCCCAAAGTAGCAGAAAAGGGGGAAACCTTCCAGAAGAGCCCCATTTTTGGGTTCAACCCCATCCCGGGATCTCATCAAGGGGGGTAATTTCATTTTGGATACACAGGTGTTCCATAGTTTTTTTTTAGCATTGGGGAATGAAAATTGGGGGGGAAAACGCAGTTCCCGGTCATTTTTTTTTTAGTTTAAATTTTACAGCATTCGCCCTGCAGTGTAAAAAAATGGGGATAACTTTCTTTTGGGGGGCGGTAAATTACAATGATATAATTTTTATATAGTTTTTTCGGGTTTTTTTACTTTTACCATTTGAAATACGTCTATTAAAAAATTTTCGTTTTTTTTGTTTTCCTATTCCCGACAGCCATAACTTTTTTATTTTTGCTGTGTGGGAGAGGTGTATGGGCCTTTTTTTTTGCGGGAAAGGTTTTAAGTTTTTATTGGGGGACCATTATTGGGGGTGCATATTATTTCTATTTCACTTTTTATTAAAGGGTTTTTTTTGAATGTTTTGAAAAAAATACAAGGGAATCTTGGGAAAAAAGTTTTTTTTTTTTATTTTTTTTAGCGGTCACTGTACGGTATAAAATTACATGGGAGTTTACTCAGCAGGCAATACGATTAAAAACCCATACCCAAATTTTTTATTATTTTTTTTTGTTTTTTTGTTTTATACAATAAAAAAAACTTGTATTCAAAACCCGGAAAATACTTTTTTTTTCATCGCCATAAACTGGAGCCCTAACTTTTAAAAATTTTTCTGTGCTTGGACTTGTAGGGGCTTGTTTTTTGGGGAGAGGGGTTTACGTTTTTTTTTAGTAACAATTTTTTGGGGGGAAAAAGGGTTTTTGATTTGCTTTTAAAAACCCTTTTTTGGAGGCCCGGGTGAAGAAAATACTGCAAACCTATTTGTGTTTTTTTTTTTAACAGGGCTCAACCCTGCAGTAAAACCATGATAAGTTTGCTTTATTTTGGGGCGCTAAAATTATGGCGATAACCCTTTTTTTTAAATTTTTTTTTGGTTTAAGGGACTTTAAAAAAAAAAGAAAAAATGTTTTTTGTGTGGGAAAAAAAATATTTTTTGCCCCGCTATCTTCTGAGAGCTATACATTTTTTTTTTTTTCCGAAAACAGAGCTGTTTAAAGGGCCTTTTTTTTTCGGGAAAGAAAATGACGTTTTAATTGGGACAACTTTTGGGGTTTTTAGGGGTTTTTTAAAGCTTTTTATTTTCCCTTTTATTGCTGCGGATGAACAATTTAAACTTAATTCTTGATTTTTTTTTTTTTTTTTTTTTACGGCGTTCACCGTTTCGGGGGAATTAACATGAAAAATTTATGGGGGGTCGTTACGCACGCGGCGATACCAAATATGGGTTTCTTTATTTATTTTTTTATCTTTTTTTTTGGGGGATTGCGTTTTTTAAAGGGGAAAAAGGGCGGGGTAAAGTATTTTTTTTTTTTATTTTTCGTGTTTTTGTTTTTTTGTTTTCACTTTTTTTTAAATTTTTTTTTCATTTTTTTACAATTTTTTTTTTACCCTTTTTCCCCCTAGGGGGTTTGAATTAGGGGATCTTTTGACCCCTCATTCAATAGGAAAACAGTGCATGCTTGTTGTATGACTGGTTCCTTTAAAAAAAACTGGCAGTCACGATCCGGGACATGCCCCACAGGGGACGGCCCGGGGATCGTGACCCTCACAGACAACCCGGGGAAAGGGATTCTTTGCCCTTTCCCTTCTGTCTGTCAGAGGGCAGGGCTGCACGGTTCCCCCCATCCCCTGCGCTGCTGGGCCCCCGACGGAGAAAGGGAGGAGGGCGATCTCCTCCCCGGCTCTCTTAATTTTTGCGCCCGATGGTCCCCGATAAAAAAAGGGGTTAACCCCCCCCCCCCGGGCGATCCGGGGTCGGGGCCGACGTGCGTGAGCAGCTGTAATATTCAAGGGGGACACCCCCCGCCGATCGCGAGGGGGCCTGCTTTTGAGTTCGCGGGATCCTTTAGGCGTATCCAAAACGTCCAAAAGGGGGCGTGAACCCCCAAAGACCTGGGCGTATGGAAAACATCAAAAGGGCGGTTTTGGGGGTTTAAAGTACAAACCAACAATAAGCCTTGCCGTTTTTGGAGACCCCCCCCTTCGCCTTTTTAGGGTATATTCACACATAGTGATTTTAGACATTTCTGATTTTTTTTTAATTAGAGGTCACATTTTAAAGAAAAAACATACAAAAATGGGACATTACTTACTCAAAAAAACAACCCCCCCCAATTTTCCCTTTTGGGTTTGTGAAACCCGCTCAATGGCTGACCCAAAAATGAACCCACCCGCTGCAATTTTGCCATTTTTGCTGGGCTTGGGGGAAAAAATCCAAAAAGTGCAGCTAATTCTAGAACAAAAAAGAAAAACTGCACTCACCCAAAAGTAAAACCTATTTTACACCCCGCATGCAGAAAAGCCGCAGTATAAAGCTTTTGGGGGATTGCACCCCCAATTTCAAAAGTAAACCAATAAAAACCCCAAAAACTCCCCCAAAAAACCCCTCAGGTATTAAGGGGGGGGGGTTGCCGTTAAATAAATTTTCTTTTAATAAGGCGATACAAAAAATGTGCCATAAAATTTTGTTTTTTTTCCCCGTCAGCCCAAAAAAGGCAAAAAATCACATTTTTTAAAACACAATGGGGGAGATTTTTTCAAGGGGAGTTGCGCAGAACTCTGGCTCAATTTGCGCCAAAAGAACTTTTTTGCCACATTTTTCTATGTGGTTTTTGACAGTTTTTGGGCCCTCCCGAGCCTCGCCACAAAAGGGGGGGGGCTTCGTAAAAAAGGGGTGGGGGTTTTGGGGAGAAAGGGGGGGTGGGTTTTAAATGTTACCAAAAAATCTGCCAGAATCTGAGACCAAATTCTGGCGTAAAAGTAAGCCAACTTATAGATGGTGCAAATTTAGACTAGACAGTTCTAACCCGCGCCAGATTTATCAACACTATGATAAATATGGCGCACTGTAAGACTGTCTAGTCTAACTTTACACTGTCTAAAAGTAAGACACTGTTGATAAATCTGCCCCAATGTTTTTATGTTTTTGCTTCCACCTTTTCACTTTGTCTTAAGTAATGTTGCTCATCAGAATTAGGATGAATATTTTTAGAAAGTGATGAGCAATGTTGCCAGTTCAGATTAACCCAAATTATGCCTGCAATCCTGGGAAAATTATGTAACCAATTACCAGCCTTTTAATAAGAAAGGAAAGTACATGGTATCCCTTATTAATATACCAGGAATCATTTATAAAGTGAAGCACTTCCCTTTTCCTGTCTGCATAGAACATGTTGTGTCTTCCGGAAGAGGACCGGTGCTTAAAAAAGTCAACAGTAGAAAATCCTTGTTGTGTAGTCTAAAGCAGTGTTCCCCAACTCCAGTCCTCAGGGCCCAACAACAGGGCATGTTTTCAGGATCTCCCACAGAATGTACTGACAGTAATTATATTACAGGTGTAGCACAATTATATCACCTGTGCAATACTAATTATATCACCTGTGCAATGCTAATGAAAGCCAGAAACCATGACCTGTTGGTGGCCTTGGGGACTGGAGTTGGGGACCCCTGGACTACAACTCGGATTTTCTATTGTGGTCTATGGGGCACTGGTTACAGTCGGATTTTCGGCGGATTCTAAATACTGAATTCGCCAAAAATCCGACCAGAGACCAGTGCTGTGTAAACATATGTCTATACTCCACTGGTTAACAGTTCAATATTTAGAATCCACAAAATTCCGACTGTAAAATCCTCCCCATAGACCTAAATAGAAAATCCAAACTGTAGTTTATACAGCTCAGATTTTTTAAAGTCAGAAAAAACAATAGAACATGCTCTATAATCCGACCAAAAATGGCGCATCACAGTACTGTTCTATTGGAGGGGGACGCCCCTGATAAAAAAAAGGAAAACCGGGTGTAAAATACGGTTTGGATTTTAATTAGAATCCGACCAGTACTTTGTCCTCAGCCGTGTAGATGCGGTCACTGTTGGTGGCATGTGACCGGCCACGTCATCATTACATACAACTATGGTTTGGGTCAGGTTGGTGTAAAAGCGTTTTCTTTACTGTAGAGAAATGTAAATGTGCACACTGGAGGCACTGCCTGAGAGTCTCCACAGCACGGGTCTTTTAAATAAGAGTCAGCACCCCCGCTCCACCCCCGTGCCCCGGGCTAAACAACATGAGCCATGTCACACATAAAACACTGGCCATAGATGTTGCTGGTTGGGTGGTCAGACATGTCCCTATGTCCTAAATGAGAAGAAAGTTGTTATCAGACTTTTTTATTGCCAGTTTTTCTTGCTGAGAATGAAAGGATTGGCCATGTTGAAATCCAATCACCTGATCCTTATCTTTCTCTGACATCTGCCAACAGGGGAAAGTTGGGAGGCTTCTATACACATAAGTCGCCCATAAACCCTTAGGGCATGTCCCCACGTCACACGTTTTCGGCCAGTTTTTCAGCCGGTTTGCGGTTTTTTAGACCGCCTGAAAAACCGGCCGAAAATGAGTACAATTGTGCTCTATGGAAAACCCGTGCAGCAGTCCCCACTGCACAGGCTTTCCGCCCGGTCGTTTTGCCGCCGGCGGCAAAACATTGAGCAAGCACCATCTTCCGTCCGGTTTTCGTGCTTCTCAATGAGAGGGAGGAGGGCTACAGCTAACAATTTTTTCCAACATTTTAGACACCCTTACTAGTTTCGCCCAGGGTAAGATTATTCTGTGCGGAGACTTTAACCTCTCTCTCAATCCCCTGTTAGATACCTCCACCGGGCGCTCCTCCCTTCCCATGCGCATGCACAATAGAGTCAGAAAAATGCTTCATGATATGCAGCTTGTGGACGCATGGAGATTGCTTCATCCTGGAGAGAAGGATTACACCTTCTTCTCATTCCCACATGGCTCTTATAGTCGTATTGATTATGTCCTCCCGCACCACTCCCTGCTGCCCTTAGTTAGCCGTACCTCAATCGGGAATTATTGACTCCAAAGGGCCCCGGGTTTACACTGCGATTTTTCCCTCCCTATTTTTCCCAAGCGATTTCTTTGGAAAACTGAAGAAAGCCCCTTTTTTTGATCCCTTCCCTTGCGGGCTCACTGTCGGCAGAAGCATTTTGCCGGGAAAACTGCAAATGATCCCACTCTTGGACTCAGTGGGAGCTTAAGTGCGTTTTGCGGGGGGGTTTCTTATAAAGATGGCGCCCGGTTGAAGGGGAGAAATCTATAAGTTTACAGCCCCTTCCTCGCGTTTGCATTTCCTAGGTCCCCCCAAAAAAGACTCTGGTTGGGGGAAACAGTCTGAGGGACCTAATGGGGGTGCGTCACAAAAACACGGGCTTGCTAGAAAAAAAATCATCAGAGATACGTCGAGCTGTGCGGGCCCCTCCTTGTTTGGGCCCAATAAACCGGGAGGGTTTCCTTCCCCGGGCGCTACGCAAGAGAAGGGCCCCCCTTTTGGGCCCCGTCTTTTAAAGGGGACTCGAGGGGCTGTTTTTTTACTATTACAGTGGATCCTGAATGTTTTTATCCCTATTACACCGAATGTACAACCTGGCTCCGTCTGGGGCGCCCTTCGGACCTGGGGCGTCGGGAAAGCTCCTCAGAGAATATCTTCACGCACTCCCTCCCTAAACTTGATTTCAATCTTGCCACTCTAGAGGAACCTTTTTCCTTGATGAGTGGGAAGACTATTCTTGTCTCCCGGGGGTAAGAGCCCGGGTCCCGATGGGTATATGGCCATTTTATAAAAATTAAAGGTTCCCCTTTCCCCTCTCCCCCCCTTTCGGCATTTAATAGATTTGTCCCTGGCTCGCCTTTTGACCCAGCTTTTCTGAAAGCATTCATTACCTGACCCCAAAGGCGGTAAGCCCCAGGCTTTTCCCCAAATTTCGGGGCCCATCTCCCTTATTAACCAGGGACGCTAAGCTTTTGCTAAATTGATCGCAATCCCCCCCTAAACCCCCTTGTTTGGTCCCTCATCCACCTTTGATCAAGTAGGGTTTTTTCCCTCAAGGGGGCGAGGGACAATACTTTAAAGACTTTTTTTCTCTCCTGCACATGTCAGGGCCTAAAAGACCTTGCTTTCCCTTTATCTCTAATGCCAAAAGGGGGTTTGACCGGGTTTGGCCCTTTTTTGCAGGGGGTGTTTGGAACAAATAGGACGGGGGCCCGACAATGTGAACAGGAAAACTTGGCCTTTCACCCCCCCGTTTGCAAAAATCCGTAAAAAATGGTTTCCTACGTCCCGTTCCATTTTAAGCATGGTCCCAGACAGGGATGCCCCCTTTTTCCCTTTGCTCTCGTTTAGTTATGGAAAATCTTATGCAAGCCTTCGCTCCGAGGGACTCTATTAGGGTTTTAGATTCCCAATTAAAAACATAAAATGCTTGCTTTTTGGGACGATCTGCATTTAACCTTTCGACCTAAAAGTCTATCTCAGCCGTGCCCCGAGTGTAAAAAGACTTTGGGTTAAGCAATATAAAGTGAACATGCCCAAAAGGTGGCGTTAAGCCTCAATTTACGACCACACCCTTCGAACTTGAATTTGGGGCCTTTCCCCCTTTTTCATGGGCGAGCTTTTTCACCTATTTGGGTGTCGAATTCCCCGCAAAACCCAGGAAAAACCCTTTGATTTAACTTTGCCCGTTGTCCCCAACGATTAGACGGGATTGTTTAAAGTGGGATAAAAGGCTTTTCCTGGATAGGGAGAATAAATATAAAATTTGAAAATTCTCCCGCGTCTCTTATACGTTTCAGCCCACCCCATTCTTTCCGAAGGCTTTTTTTAGGGCCCCTGCGTAAGTAAAACTCCGAATTTGTATGGGCACACAAAACCCCAGGCTAGCCCATTCAGTTCCCTTTTTAAACCAAAAAAGAGAGGGGGATTGGCGCTTCCTGATTTTCCCGTATCCTGGTTTCAGTCATGGTGCGCAGCGGATTTATTTCACAATGCCCATCTGAAATTTTTGGGTCAGCTTGGCGTGCTTTATGGGCTCCCACAGGGGCCCTACCTTGGTGCCCCAAAAGGTTCCTCCCAAAACGTTTTCCTTGAGTACTTTTCCCTTTGAGGGGCACGCACCTCGATCCAATCTGTGGGGCTTTTTCCCCTCAAAGTTTCCCCTTTATTTAAACCGGGGGGCCCAACGACACCATAAAGGGTAACCCTGGGATCCCAGAGTATTAGCATTAGTATACCCCGCCCCGAGCGGGGGAAAAGGCCTTTTTTTTTTGAAATGACTTTCAGCAAATGTATATCTTCGATGCAAAAAACCCTATTCCGAATTGGGGGAGACATGGAACGATCTAATCTATCAAGTTTAATTACTATCAGTACAAAGTTTCTATTCCTAAGGGTCGTTCGGGCCCTCCACAGGCCTCCTGCCCTTTCGAATCTGGTGCTTGCGGGACTCCCTGGAAACACCGCTTTCAAAAAAATTATATGGTTACTGAGTTCAGTAGGTGATAAAAAAATTTTCCCTTAAAAAAAACCCTGGGGAAGGAGTTGGGTAGGGGCTCTCGGGGGGGAAGGGGGAAAAAGACCTTCACCCGGGCCCCAAAAAATTTCCATCTCCACCAAGGCGAGGAATTAAACTATAAATTAATTAACGGGGTACAGAGTCCCACCCCTTCTACCCCCCCCATTACCCTGAGCTCCCCTATTGCTGCCCCCGTAGACGGAGGTGGGGACCCTATCTCACATTGGGGGAGCTGCTCCACATTAAAAACCCTTCTGGAGCGGGGGCCTGACCTCATTCATGTGATTAGGGCCCTTAGAAAACAAAGGGGGCCCTGCCCCTTTTTTTTTTTTGATATCCCTTGCCAATTCCTGCTCGAAATCGGCTTTTGCGGTTCTTGGGCCCGGGGGCAAAATTGGTGATACCCCGTTTGTGGTTATCTACTGCTTGCCCGTTTATTTTCCTCCTGGGTCCCGGAGATCCACCAAAACTTCAAGTTTGGAGGAATTGTGCGACTCGCTCTCCCCAAACCGGGGAAACATTTTAGCCTGGGCCCAAAGGTTTGCCTTTTGCCGTAGGACCACTACTGCATTTTAGTTAAGTATCTCGCCCGCCCCCTGCAGTTGGGAAAAACCCGATCTGGGAGTGGGCCCACGGGGTGGGGGGAGGGGGGGCTGACGGAGACTTTCTTTTTTCCCTTTTTTTGTTTTTCATCCTTTTTTAATTTATGTTGTTGGTTAGGATTATTTTTGTGAAAAAAATTATATCGCTTCCGAGTTTGGGGTGTTTCCGGGGCTCATGGCTGCCACTCTAACTGCTCAGTGTTTCTGTTTCCCCTTTTTTCAATGGAAAACCAATGGGGGATGACGTCTTTTCCATTTGGTCACAAAGGATACACCGTTAACTTTGGTAAAAAACGTGTGAGCACCAGTAACAAAAATTTTTATGTTAACTACAGTTTACTGTGTACTCTGCTAATGGGTGTTATATGCTATTCGAATTGATACCCAAATTTTTTAAGTTGTCTCTTTTTTTTTAATAAAATCCCGTTTTGAATTTGAGGGGGGAGGGCTGTTTTTCGCTCATCACGGGAAAAGCCCCCCCCCGCGGGCCCTGGGGGGGCGCAAAAAAAGGGCAAAATACCCGGCGGCAACCGGCCCCGGTATATGTCCTTTGCCGTGGGGATGGCCCCTGGGTCTTTCACGGCAGTGGACAAAACCCCGGGCGGTTTACCCGGCCGGTATTTGTCCGGTTTTCGCCGTCCCCCGGCCATGCGGGGGGGGGGGGGGGGGGTTTTTTAAATTTAGGGGCGTCCCCTTGGGGGTGTTCAATTTTCCCCCGGGAAAGGGGAAAAAAAAAACTGCTTTGATTATTGGGGGGCGGGGGCCCGAAAAAATTTCGTGGGGGCTGGCGGTTTTATTGGCCCCTTGTAATTTTAAAAAAAACCCCTTTTTTTGGGTGCCCGGTGCCTTGAAAGGGTTTTGGGGGGGTGGCCCCTTGGGGTTTCCCCGGGGGAAAAAAAGGGGTTTTTGGGGGGGTTTTTTTGTTTTTTAAAGGGGGGGTTTTTTTGCCCGGGGAAAATTTTTACATTGATTTTGGGGGGTTGGGGGTTTTATTTTTTTAATTTTTGGGGCTAGATGTTTTGGCAGTTTGTTCATTTTGGGGGTTTTTGGGGAAAAACCACAAATTGAAAAGGGTCCCCGGGTGGGGCAACCCGGTTTTGATTTTGGGGTTTTTTACCAATTTCCTTTTTGTTAATTTTTTGGGTTTATTTTAAAAAAGGGGGTTTTCTGGGAAAAGGTTGGGGTTTGGTTTAGCCGGTGTATTATCGGATAGATCCGGTTGTGGGTAGGTTTGGGGGTAAAAGGGGGGTTGGGTTTATAAAATTTTTGGTGGTTTTTAAAAGTTTCCTTTTTTTTTTAAAAGTTTTTTTTTTTTTTTACCATTGGCTACTTGGCTGCAGTGATGTTCCCATCCGGAAAAAGAAATGAGAAAACAGAAGCCCAGCGCCAGGTGAGCACGGCACTACTCTGGTAATACAAATGGTGGACATCCCCTTTAAGGCTTTGTTCACACTGTGTTTGACTCCCCACGACACCTACGCGGAGTATTTCCGGTTTTTCCCTCCATTTAAAGGTCCTATACAGCCCGGGAGGTAATTGTAAAAATGTTTCTTTTCTCTTTAAGGGGGCCCCTCTATGTACAGCTCTCTGCACTGTGATATCAGGATGAGATGATCCTCTGCCAATTCTGTGTGTGTAGATCTTTACTGTACATAGACATGAGCTAGATATACATAGACACACATGTATATCAGGATCAGACTGTAGAGGTCTCATAGCCAACACAGAAAAAGTAGCATCAGAGGCAGCCAAATACTATTCCTTTCCCTCTGCATCGTACATAAGGAAGGAAGGCAGCCAGATATATAGAAGTATATACTAGAGAAGTAGAAGATAGATGTGTAATAGATAAATAGAAGGCAGATACATAGATAAGTAGATAGAGACGTGTAACAGGCGGATATAGAAGAGGAAAAGCTAATTCTGTACAAGATAAAAAAGAGATGTAGATAAATATAAGAGATGAAGTGATATAAAAATATAAATAGAAAACACATATGAGATAATTAAGATAGAAAAGATGAAAATTAACGATAATATATTTGGAAAAAAATAGTTTCATAGAAAATTACAATTTTTTTAGGTAGATTGAGGGATTTGACAGATAGTAAAGGTAGGTAGGGTTTATTTAAGTGATGTAGAAATAAAATGAGATAGATGATAGATGTATAGAGATTTGGAAAGAAGAAGATAGAAGATAGTTTGAAAAAAAATAGGAGAAGATAGATTAAGGATAAATAGATAGATGGAGGTAGGTATAAAGTGATAGAAAAGTTAGAAGATAGATAGATTGATATGAGATAGAAGATGTAGATATGAGATAGATAGATTTAGAAGATATGAGAGATAGATAGATAGAAAAGAAGATAGATAGTTAATATGAGAGATAGAAATGAGAAAAATAAAAATTTGATAGATAGTTATTTTTATATGTATGGACGATATGTAAATAAAAAACGGGTGTGATGAAGATATCCAGTAGGTGACAGATGACACACAGCCACACACTCTGCTGGACGCAGGCGCTGCGGGCTGACAGGGGCTCTTCCTGCTCGGCCACCTGTGTGACAGGTAAGGGCGTTGGGCAGGTGAGTGTCGCGCCTGCGCACTGGTGACTTCGCCCTGGCTACGTTGCAGCCTCATCTCACCTGGGTCCAGCAAAGCGGAAGCGGGTGCGCAGCCTCCCGCCGCCCGGGCTGTCACACCCCCCGCCGCCCCCGTAAAAGGGGGGAGGTAAATATATTTCTTACGTAAAAAGGAGTTTTAAAGTGTGGGGATGGTAATAAAAAAAATAATATAGGTAAAATTATTAAAAATGTTTTTTTTTAAAAAAATTTGGGTTTTGGAAATAAAATAAAAAAATTGATTGTATAGGTTGGAAATAGTGTGTGGATTGGGTAAAAAATTTTAAAAAGGACTGTATATGATTTGTGGGGGTTCGTGGGATGGTAGAATAATATAATGTGTTATAGGTTTGGAAAGTTTTGGGGATGGTTTTAAAATAATAAAATATTGGAGGTATAGGATGTAGTGTTGGGGATGGCGTTTAAAATAAATCCGGGTGTTAAAGTTCCCATTGGTGGGTGAAAAAGAAACAATTTTGTGGCGAGGGCCCCCTGCCCTTTTGTGGGGAGGTAAGGGAAGGGGGGGGCGTGAGTTGGTGCGCCTGGTGTTGGGTTGTTTATTTTACCTTAAACAAAGGGGGTTGGACCCTTCCCCCCCCGGGGCTGCCACTCCCCCCCCCCGGTGTTGCCCCCCCGGCGATGGGATAATTTCGGCCCCGTAAGCCGGCGCTGCCTATTGTGAGAAAATTTCTAAAATTGGAACTTATAAGGGTTTGCTGCCTGTGGCCTCTGTGGGTGGAATCCCCCCAAAAGGGGGGAAATGTGAGGGGGATTCCCCTGTTTGCCCCCGTGTGTGGGAGGTATTTACTATAAAAGGGCTTTAGAGCTCTCCCCCAGTGGTGGGGGAGGTATAAAAATTTTTGGGGCTTTAAAAGCGCTGCCCGTGTGTGGGGATGGTTATATACTTTTGGGCCTTTAGAGTGCTCCCCCTGTGTGGGGAGGGGTTTAATAAAACTGGATGTATAGACTGTCCCAGGTGTGGGGAGGAAATTTATATATTATGTGAAGTTTAGAGTCTCCCCGTTGGGGGTGGTATATACTATATACGTGACTGTATAGGGGCCCCGGCCCAAATTGTTGGGGATGGTATACTTTACTGTGACGGTATAGAGCTCTGCCCCAGTGTGTTGGGGAGGGTATATACTATATACTTTTCTGTAAAAGAAGTGCTGCCCAGATTGTGGGAGGTTTTATACTAATACTGTGACTGTATAGAGCTGCTGCCCCAGTGTGTGGGGAGGGTATATACTATATACTGTCTCTATAGAGCTGCTGCCCCAGTGTGTGGGGAGGGTATTACTATATACTGGCCCTGTATAGACTCTGCCCCAGGGGTGGGGATGGTATTATAATACTGTACTGATAGAGCTGCTGACCAGTGTGTGGGGAGGAATATTTATTGTAATCTGTTGTATAGTGCTTGCCCCAGTGTGTGGGGAATGGTTTTATAATATATATACTTTTCCTGTATAAAAGCTGCTGCCAGTGTGTGGGGAGGGTATATTATCTATATACTGTTGAATGTATAGAGTCTCTGCCCCAGTGTGTGGGATGGTTATATACTATATACTGTGACTGTATAAAAGCTGTTTGCCCCATGTGTGTGGCGGATGGATAAAATATATACTGGACTGTATGAGCTGTGCCCCAGTGTGTGGGGAGTGTTTATACTATATACTGTGTCTGTATAGAGCTGCTGCCCCAGTGGTGTTGGGGAGGGTATATTACTTAATTTTTTTAACTGTGATGTATAGAGTGCTGCCCCAGGTGTGTGGGGATGATATATACGGTGACTGTTTTAGAGGGCTGCCCAGTGTGTGGGGATGGATTACTATATACTGTGACTGTATAGAGTGCTGCCCATGTGTGGGGATGGTATATCTATATAACTGGACTGTATAGAGCTCTGCACCGCAGTTGTGGGGATGGTATATACGTTAATATACTGTGACTGTATAGAGCTGTGCCCCCCCCAAGTGTGTGGGGAGGGTATATACTATATTACTGTGACTGTTATGAGCTGCTGCCCAGTGTGTGGGGATGGTTATTATATACTGTGACTGTAATAGAGCTGCTTGCCCAGTGTGTGGGGATGGTCATATACTATATATGTGATGTATAGAGCTGCTGCCCCAGTGTGTGGGGATGGTATATACTATATACTGTGACTGTATAGAGCTGCTGCCCCAGTGTGTGGGGAGGGTATATACTATATACTGTGACTGTATAGAGCTGCTGCCCCAGTGTGTGGGGAGGGTATATACTATATACTGTCTCTATAGAGATCCGGACCCAGTGTGTGGGGATGGTATATACTATATCGTGGACTGTATAGAGCTGCTGCCCAGTGTGTGGGGATGGTTATTACTATATACTGTGCGTTTAGAGCTGCTGCCCCCAGTGTGTGGGGATGGTATTTCTATATTATCTGTGACTGTATAGAGCTGCTGCCCCAGTGTGTGGGGATGGTATTATACTTATACTGTGACTGTATAGAGCTGACTGCCACCAGTGTGTGGGGAGATTATACTATATTACTGTGACTGTATTGAGGCTGCTGCCCCAGTGTGTGGGGAGTGGTATATACTATATAACTGTCGCATGTTATGAGGCTGCTGCCCAGTGTGTGGGGATAGGTATATATACTATACTGTGACTGTATTGAGCTCTGCCCCAAGTGTGTGGTGATGGTATATACTATATACTGTGACTGTATAGAGCTGCTGCCCCAATGTGTGGGGATGGTATATACTATATACTGTCTCTGTATAGAGCTGCTGCCCCAGTGTGTGGGGATGGTATATACTATATACTGTGACTGTATAGAGCTGCTGCCCCAGTGTGTGGGGATGGTATATACTATATACTGTGACTGTATAGAGCTGCTGCCCCAGTGTGTGGGGAGGGTATATACTATATACTGTGACTGTATAGAGCTGCTGCCCCAGTGTGTGGGGATGGTATATACTATATACTGTGACTGTATAGAGCTGCTGCCCCAGTGTGTGGGGATGGTATATACTATATACTGTGACTGTATAGAGCTGCTGCCCCAGTGTGTGGGGATGGTATATACTATATACTGTGACTGTATAGAGCTCCTGCCCCAGTGTGTGGGGATGGTATATACTATATACTGTGACTGTATAGAGCTGCTGCCCCAATGTGTGGGAGGGTATATACTATTATTGGACTGTATAGAGCTGCTGCCCAGTGTGTGGGGATGGTATTACTTATTGAGCTGTATATAGAGCTGCTGCCCAGTGGTGTGGGGATGGTATATACTATATACTGTGACTGTATGAGCTGCATGCCCCAGTGTGTGGGGTTGGTAATATATATACTGGACTGTAAAGCGCTGCCCCAGGTTTTGGGGGGGAAAGGTATATACTATTTTTGTACGTTTTAATGAGGCTGCCCCAGTGTGTGGGGATGGTATATATTTTAATACTGTAAATGTATAAGCTGCTGCCCCATGTGGGGGGAGGGTAAAACTAAAAACGGGAACGTAAGAGCTGCCCCCCAGGTGGGGGGATGGTATATACTAATATGTCCTTAAGAGCTCTGCCCCAGTGTGGGGGAGGTATTACTATATACTGTGACTTTTATAGAGCTGCTCCCCCCAGTGTGTGGGGGGTATTACATATCGTGACTGATAGAGCTCCGGCCCCAGGTGGGGGGATGGTAATACTATAACTGTGACTGTATAGAGCTCCGCCCCAAATGTTGGGGGGGAAATATTACTATTACTTTTCCTGTTAGAGCTAGCCCAGGGGGTTGGGGATGGTATTCTTATACGTTTTGTAAGACTCTGCCCATTGGGGGGGAAGGGTATAACTATTACTGTGCTGTATAGAGCTGCTGCCCAAAATGTGGGGGGGAGGTTATACTTTTTAAACTGTCTCATAGGCCCCTGCCCCATTGTGGGGAGGTATTACTTATACTGTACTGTTAGAGCTCCCTGCCCCAGTGTTGGGGATGGAAATTTACTATTACTGTGCTGATAAAATGCTCCCCCAGTGTGTGGGGAGGGTATTACAATAACTGTGACTGTATAATTTGCTGCCCCAGTGTGGGGGAGGATATATAAAAATGTGACGTATGAGCTGCTCCCCCAGTGTGTGGGATGGATATATAATAAGTGACTGTTAGAGCTGTGCCCCAGTGTGTGGGGATGGTATATATATATACGTGACTGTATAGGTCCTTCCTTGAAGGGTGTTTGACTTTTGAAACTATTTATCATCATTTTCCACGAAGTAACTCTCCCACCACCCGGGAGGTGACCTGCAGGGGTGAGTGGGGATTGAAGGTTCCCTTTTCGATTTCCCTTGCCTTTGTAGGTGTAATTTAGTAATGCATTGAGATCATGAAGAAGCCTTCCCTGCAGTCCTATGTAAAACCACTGACGAAGCTCTCCTCCTGCTTGGTCTGAGAAAATAAATCCCAATTTATCTGTCGACAGCTCCCCCCCCCCCCCTCCCCAGAGCAGCCGGGTCTGAGCCGCTTATCGGGGTTCAGCCCCTATCGGGCCGGAGACGTTCTGCAAAGTTTGGTTCTGATGCTTTTTTCGGAGGATTGAGCGTTTGTGTTCCTGAAATTTTCACACTATGAAATGGACTTTCTCACCTCGCCGGTCTCTGAGACGCAGAAGGAGCCTGCTTTGATGTCTTGTGGGAAGAGGGATTGGGCAGGTGGGCTTTTTACCTGACACTGTTTGCCCCAGAGATAGGTGGCGCTAGAGGCAAAAATTTATCGAAATCTGTCACCAGATGCCCTTACCGTTTAGTCCAGCCCGCCATGTCATTGTATGTGGCCCACACGAGATTAGACGCAGAGCGCAGGAATGGACAAGGCCCACAAGCTGAATATTATACAGTGGTCCCTCAAGATACAAGACCATTTTATGTTGAGTAGTTTCACCATACAATGTCCTAGACACTGCTGATCTGCGGATCATGTGTTTTGATGGAAGATTCAACCAATTATCATGAAAAACCTCTGTATTAGTGCAGTACATACAGTGGTTGGCGATCTAATTGCGCCTCTCTACAGTACAGTGCGGTACCACATGTCTTGTACTGCTCTTACATGTATTAAGAGTAAGTACTACATATCCTGTACTGCTCTTACATGTACTAGGATGAGCGTCTTTTTTGGGCACCAGGTGAGGGCCCCATTTTCTTTATCTCTGGTACATTATGTATAATGTACATGAGATAAAGAAGCTCCTGTCCTCAAGTAGATTTCCAGCTTCCAGCAGCTCTTTCTGACCTGTGTAAGGATTTGCTTTGTCTGGATTTATAGGTGCAATTTTCCTTATTCTCTTCATTGCATTACCGTTTTTTTCTAACTAGAAGACACATTTTTTCCCCCCCAAATTTGGGAGGAAAATGGTGGTACATCTTAAAGTCCGAAAAATACGGTAGGTGCGTCTTATGGTCCGGTACGTCTAAAAGTCCGAAAAATACGTTAGGTGTGTCTTATGGTCCGGTACATCTTAAAGTCTGAAAAATACGGTATGTTGGTGACATTTTGCTGCTTCAGAAGCAATTGCCAGACTTCCATGACGTTATAATCTCAACATACAATGGTCATTCCAGAACCAGTTTATATTATTCATTGACGGATCATTGTACAACCTTAAAGGGGACCTTGGCCTTTCACTGACCAAATGGCACTTTGTAGCAGCCATAATGCTATTGGGGCCGTTGTTGAAAATTCAAGGAAAGGAGTCATGATGTGGCCATCATATGTTAGGTCTAAGGCTATGTTCACAAACGCTTAAAAGCGGGAAAATTAACGCCCCGCTATTACGCCGGGGGGGGGGCGGGGCGGGGCGGGGGAGTGAGCAGGGGGCCGGCCACTTTGCCGGCCATTGACTTGAAAATTTCCAGCGGCGCGTATACGCCGCTAGTAATTCACATGTCAATTATCTCCCCCCGGCGGTGCGGGTGAAAAGGGAGAAACGTGAAATTCCATAAGGGGTTTTCTTTGTGGGAATTACCGACGAATATGGCCCCCTTTTAACCGTGTGAACATAGCCTAAGGGGATGTTCACACCACGTTTTTGGATCCGTGTTTCAGACCCTAAACGGACCCAAACACGCATCTAATAATGTGCAATGTGATTTCCATTGCTTTCAATGTAAAACACGCATCGGTGATTAGACGAGTGATCGCTGATGAGTGTTTACCTGAGTCTTTCGGATCCGTTCAAAGAATTGTCCTGTCAATTCTTGATCCGAAAGATTAAGCAGATGCCCTATTTAAAACTATGGGTTTTACCTGCTGCAGCCAAAATGCATCCAAACACACCGATGTTGGATGCTTTTTTGGAACAAAATTACCAAAAACACTGTGTGAACACCCCCTAAAGGCACAGTTTAAAGGGGTTTGCTCATAAAAAGAATAGCTTTAAAATGTAGGGAACACAAAATGAAGTTTTTTCCAAAATTTCTTTGTTAAAATTTTTTTTGTTAAGGAGTAAAAATTGATTTTCCCCACCTTTGAGGGCTCTCATTTCCCCCCAAAAAGGACCGACCTGGTACCTTCTCCTCTGTTTTGTTCTTAGATAGCAGGGAGTACGGTCACGCGGGCAGGAGACTTGTTTGTTATCTATCTTTCGAAAAAAGACAGTAATTACAGTATGTTTCCTTAGCCAGAAGTTTTCTGGACCTCAGAGAAGGAAATTTTAGTAATTTTAGACTATAAACAGGAAGTCTAATACCGAGTCTATGCAAATTACAGCATTGCCGGAAGTGACAGAGCAAGCAGCTTGTTTCATTAAGATCCAATAAAAAACCTTGAGATAAGACAACACATTTAAGGGGATATTGCCCCCCCTTTTAAAGGGCCATCCTTTTTTGGGTAAGATCTGGCAGCTTACCCTCGAGATAAGAAGAGGTCACCAGGAATGAGTACTGCAGCGGTATCATTAGGTTGAACAGCCCCTTTATGGAAACTAATATTAAAGCTCCATTCACACCTGTATTTTACATGGTATTTTATATGGCCAAAAAAAAGCTTTAAAAACTGATTTTTTATTTTTTTTGCTTCATTTTTTTTACATGCATTTTTTAGTATGTTTTGCAAAAAAAAAAAAGTGTTGGTAAATGTGTTTTTAATTATTTTTATTTTCTGGTACCTTTTTTCTTTCTTACCAATCTCCATCGCACCATTTACAATGTAGAAAAATTCTGCAGAAAGGCAACAGACTTTTTTTTGGTGCAGTGGAGGGCTATGGGGAGGAAAACACCACAAACTGCTTAAAACCCACTACGCCGTCTGCATGCTGCATCTTGCAAAAACTGCAACTGACCAAAAAATGCACCAAAAGTGGGAATAAAGCTACAAAAAAAGCAACGTCTGTGGAATGTTTCATTTTTGCCTATTGACTTCCAATTTCTGGCCGCTGCAGTTTTTTAAAAAAAAAAAGCTTGAAAAAACATTAATATGAACGCAGCGGGTGACTCCAATCTGAAAAAAGATGTTGGGACACAGGATTTCTTCAGATTTACAGGAACCAGTCCTCCTGGTTGTGAATTTGCTGCAACCGTGTTGTACCAGTTTATGGATGGAAAATCTCTGGCAAGACGCCCTTTTTCCCCTTCTTTCGTCAGGTTGGTACGTCACCGCACGTTTTGGAGGTGGCCCGGTCCCTGGTGGAATCCAGTCTTTTTTTTTTCTGGTACATGGGGGACATTTTTACAGGGGGGGTCCCCTCCGTGACGGCCTCTCCTCGTCCTTCTGGGTTTTTTCATGAAGGATATTTTCAATGTCAGACTGGAGCGTGAGGAGAGAGGCGGTGAGCTGGTTGAAGTCATTTTTTAGTAGCGTAGAAAAAGGGCCCCAAAAAATATCTCCCCTTGTATGGGCCATTGCCCTCAGGCGTTAGCTACAGACCTGTTTTAATCTCTATGATAGGCTGCCAGCACGGTTGTATGCTACAGACCCGGGACTACCCAGCCAGTAGAAAACCCGTAAACAGCCCGAATTCAAAATGAAACCAAGAAAAAAAAATGAAATGTAGTCGCAACCCTTTAAAAAAAATTGGGGGAAGGGGCCAGGGCAACAGAAGGTGAGCGATAAACCCAATTTTAAAATTATCCACTGCCCCCACCTTTTTTGCGAGAACGCCCCGAAAAGGGGGGTCCCAATCCCCACGACCCTTAAATGTAGTTCCACATGACTTAACTTTTAAAATTAATTTTAAAAAAGTTACTTATTGTGAAATGTGAAAGGGGTTTAAAAAAAAATTCAAAACAAAAAAAAAAAAAAAAAGTCGCAGTATTTTATGTAAAAATCAAACTATCCCCCCAAAAAAACTACTTCCCACATAACGCAAGTCCTCTTAAAAACCCCGGGCATTTAAACAATCAAAAAAATTAGATGTTAAAACCAAAGGAGGAAAAAAAATGAAAAAGTTTGCGTCAAAGGGTGATGTTTAAGGGGTTTAAGGGTCCAGCCCCAAATTTAGGAAAAAATTCCCTCTGGATCTC